>PQWD01002818.1:0-23615 GCA_019425675.1 Leucinodes orbonalis
TCATCATCATCATCAGCTCAATATAATTCCCCACAAAGGCGCACGAGGCGACCCGTATGCGGGTCTATAGGCCTTAGTCACCCACACGGGCCCAGTGCAAAGTGGCCAACTTCACGGTTTCCTAATTATGTTTTCCGTCACCGTGGGAGCGTCGGATAAATGTACCTACATAAAATGTCCAAAATTCGAATAAGGTTTGTGGTGGGATTTGAACCTGCACCCTCGAAGATCGGAAGGCTACAGTTCACACCACTGAGCCATCAACGCTCTACGACAATGAGGGTTAGTGGGTTGTTAACGACTATTATTCTTAGATTTCGGGACCAACAGCTTAACGTTGGAACCAACGCATTGGCCCCGAAATTAAATCATGCTCCCTACCATACACACGCAGCTGAGACATGGACACTGACTGCGGGATTGGTTCACAAGTTCAAAGTCACTCAACGCGCAATGGAGCGAGCTATGCTTAGAGTCTTCTTAGGGATAAAATCAGAAATGATGTTATCCGTAATAGAACTAAAGTGACCGACATAGCCCGCCGGATCAGCAAGTAGAAGTGGCAGTGGGCTGGTCACGTATGTCGCAGAACCGATGGCCGTTGGAGCAGACGAGTTCTGGAGTGGAGGCCGCGTCTTGGCAAGCGTAGCGTAGGACGCCCGACCCGATGGACCGACGACTTGCGAGAGGTTGCTGGTGGAGGCTGGATGAGGAAAGCGGAGAACTGGGATATCTGATACAAAATGAAGAGATCTATGTCAGCAGTGGACTGCTATAGTTTGAAAGAGAGAGAAAGAGAGACCTATGTACCAGCCCACTAAAGCACGGTATCTTTCTAATATGGATGAACTTGCTCTAAATCTCTATGGAGTTTAGTTCCCACTGATCCCCAAGCTTCCTAAAGTATGAATGGGGACAGCTGCGTCATTCGCGATGACCCAATTTCACGGTACAGATGCGCAGGAGTGGCGTGACGTGCGACAAGGAGGCGTGACGGATTCCGAATGACGTATTCTAGTGGTTAATGTTTGACGGACCTTTTGACTGCTTAATGGTTGAGACGACTACTACACCAGGGGTTCCGGGTTCGATCTGACAGTACAAATATTTGTGTGCATGAACATGTCTGTTTGTAATGGTCAGACCATTGGTGTTTTCTAACTATACTAATATATAAAGCTGAAGAGTTTGTTTGTGTTTGAACGCGCTAAATCTCAGGAACTACTGGTTCGATTTAAAAAATTCTTTCAGTGTTAGATAGCTTATTTATCGAGGAAGGCTATAGGCTAATATATCATCGCTACTGTAGTGTGTGTAAGCAACCTCCCTCACACATAGACATAAGTTAGTATATAAGCGTAGTTGTAAGTTATTTGATATACAATATACTCTGAGTGCACACCGAACACATAGTTTTATTGTCTCTCGGTTCCCACATTGCATGGCGACCCTGCCAGTGCTGCCTTTGGGCAGCGCTGCGCGTAAGAGTTAGGATTGTATTAAAATAACAAGACGAGGCAAAATTATATTAAAAAAAAAACAAAACACGTGAAGATGCTGGAAGACGCTATTGAGGTTGGTTCAAAAGAAAAATTTGCTGGGTGCCGGGTGAGTTCGTCTCGGAGGATGTAAGAAACTGCTGGCTGCCGGTAGAATTGGAGTCCAAAGTTGGAGCAGCGCGAGTTAGTTTCCGATATGGATGGAGCCTGTGTAGTGAGTGTTTGTGAGATAAAGACTAAAAGACGTAATACGGTGTGGTGATAGTGTTTATTTTTAATTAGAACTTTTAAAGATTTCATAACTTTTAAATGTTAATTTAAGTTTTTTTTTTAAACATTTATAAGTGCATAAGGTAAGCAGACAGGTCAATTATGTCTTAATAATTTAATAGTTATTATTAACTTATGAATCTTATGATACGCTTGGCTTGGTAATATGTTATAATTGTTCCAATTCAAAATATCCCATCGTGTTTTATTTTATAATAATGTTCTTTGAAAATAATACCGATTAATTTGCAAATAATCTAGTAGATTAGATACATTTTAAATATGAAGAAGTACGAGTTGCTGATTATGAGAATTTAAAGCCAATGGTATAATTATTTTCTAAATTCTAAAGTTCCTATGTTTCTTATATTATGTTTTGTCTAAATTTAAAAGAAAAATATTTCATTTATAAATATAAGTTGCTCGTATGTGTTAACATTATAAATTCTTTTGATACGTAATTATTTGCATAGCCTAGTAGCAGCGTTTCACTCATACATGTTTACGAGATCAGCGAAATATGTTATAATGTGTCTTGTTACCAACCGCGGCGTTCCATATTAGAATTGAATAACAACAATGCGATGATTATGATTTCTTCGAAATGTAATTCAATACTCTAGTTGAACACCGAATACCTAAGAAATGTTAGAAATATATATGATTAGTATTGTAATTTAAATTCAGGATGAATTGCTTGCAAGAAGTTTTGATTTTTTGTTCATATAGATTTGTAATATTAAATAAGACAAGAGTGAATTATGGTTGAAAGTGATAGAAGATTATTGTGATGTGTTTTGTTTAATGTTTAGATGAAAGGTATTGTGGAATGGAAGGATTTTTGTTAAATGTGTATTTATTATACAATTGGAGTGATCACCCAAAGTAAAATAAACATTTAACTATTTGTATGGTCACGAAGGTTATTGAAAGCAGTTATTTGAAGTAGTGAAAGAGATGAGAGGTGAAAAAATAAAAGAAGACGTAAGGATATTGTGGAAAGTCGGCAACAAATCCTCAGATAGAAATCTGTTGGAGACCTTAGATGTCTTAAATGAAGTTGACCGGTATTAAAGTAAAGATTATTATTTTTATAATGGTACAAGGTACAATATAGGGTGACAGATCCTTTATTTGATCATGGTGTAGACGAGCTTCTCTCCGTGAAAATAGTTGGAGATTATGTAATCTTAAAACATGCCCCTAAAAATAAAGCTGCGTGGTGCAGTAGATAATTATGACTAAAATGTCAATGAAAAGTCGACTTAATTAATGTACCAAATGATTATGTGATATTAAGGGACCGGCCGGCCCAATGAAAAATACCCAAAGAGGTATATAATGTACCTAGAATGAAATGAGGGAATGATATAAAGATAAGTGTCTTGTCTCTCTGTGCCGAGAAAGTGATGCAAAGGAAATAGATATAGAAATGATGATTTTTAAAGAGAAGTGTTGATTTAGATTGTATTCAATAGAAAGTGAATAGAGAAATGGTAATGATAGATTGTTGTTTTGTTATGATTTTTATCTGACTGTAATTTTAGACACGTGTTTAGAAACGAGTAGATTAATTAACTGTTTATGGCTTCAAAGTTTTATTGTACAATTAGTACATACCTACATAGTATTTATGTTTTGGTAAATATTTCGTAAAAATAAATTTAATTGAAGGGACCTGTCTGCTATACTATTTATATATGTAATAATAGAGTTATGTGGAAATAAAATAATTTTACGGACTATTTTACATTTTGAACTATGTTTTTTTTCTTTCGTACTTTTAGATATCAAATTGTCGATTGTAATTCCAAATAAGTGTGATGATTTTTTTTTGGTGATCATATTCCTGAATAAGTTTTTTGGTAAATTAAATATTAAGTATTGTTTGTAAAAAAAAAACTTTCAACAAAAACATTTTTTTCTCAAATCACGGGGGAGGTGTAGTGTGTGTAAGCAACCTCCCTCACACATAGACATAAGTTATTATATAAGCGTAGTTGTAAGCCATTTATTATATACAATATACTCGGAGTGCACACCGAACACATAGTTTCATTCCGTCTCCCGGTGTCCCACATTGCACTACGAGTAAAAGAAGCGGAGCAGCAATGAAGAATATTTCAAAATCGGGGGTATTTTTTCATACTTGGAGCTTCCGCGCGTACGCTGAGTAAACGGTTTAAGTTTCACAAAAGTCATGTATGAGAGTATTGTTCTCTTTTAAAGGTCTACAAAAAAGTCCGCGACAGCATAGTTATCTTTTAGGTTAGCTCACTTTAACATATTTTTTGCTAAAAAAATTTCTGAATTGACCCCGAAACCTTTAAAGTTGGAGGGAGGGGAAATCCTATGTATAGTGATAAATGTAAGTACCGTGTTATCCCGAATTTAATGCGAGCGAAGCCGCGGGCAAAGCTAGTGTTAATATGTATGTTTTTACAAAAAAAAATATGTAAGTATGTGTATCCGTTGTTATAAAGGCTCAGTAAGTATATTAAAATACTTACAGAGCCTTTCGTATGCAGATACCGAGCCGTTACTTCTTTTTATTTGTTTACAACAAATAAAAACACGCTCACACACACACACACATACACACATATACCACTCTACAATACATGATATCTATTCAATACAAAATTTTTTATCTTACTCCTTTTACACTCACCACAAAATACAATATGCCTTGTGTTTTTAAATTTTACTCTAGCTCAAATCTGGACTGTAATTTACTTTTACGTTATTTGGCCGACTTCACGCACAACCTTTGTATCTCTTAGGCGTGTGCAGGTTTCCTTACGATATTTTTCTTTACCATGCGCGCGTTGGATAACGTACATTTATTAATATTTTAAAAAACGTTTCTTAAAATTATGATATTTTGGCTTTGAACCTGCGCCCTCTAAATCGGAAGGCAACAGTCCACACCAATGAGCCACCGACCGGGTATTGTTTATTTATGACAAATTACTATGAGTTTCTCCGTGTTCCGATTGGCAAGCCTCGGCAATGAGCGTAAGACCAGGAATGTGTGGTCGGCTCTGTGTCTCGTCTCGATGAGTTTCTTGGACACACAAAACATCACAAAGTGTCGTACGGTAAAGTTAAGCAAGAATAACTAACTTAGCCTCTGAGGAACCTTCGATGTTGATCGAGACTACGCGCAGAGCCGGTTCCAAAGCTGGTAGTTTTCGTTATCCATCGTGGTGAAAGGATTTGCTAGTTAGAATGAAGAGAAGGTTGTGTGTGAAGTTGGCCAATCCGCACTGGGCCCGTGTGGTCGACGACCTACTCACCCTTTACAGGTAGGCTCGTGCCCCTCGGTGGGGACGTGTTATGAGCTGATGATGATGGTGAAACATAACAATAAGTTAATAATAATAATAATTTTATTTCAGTAAAAACTTATATCTAATGACGATGTAGATTGGAGCCCCCATTTAAGCAAATGGTGCCTGTGTTTGGAGACTCCGCTCTTCCGTAGCTTAAAAGAATTAAACTTACAATAACAGTTACAATTAAGTATATACAAACAAAGAAATGTTGGTTTGTGTGTGTGTATGCGCACGTGTGTATGTGTGTGTGTGTGCAAGTTAGCGTACTTATGTGTCAAGCGGCTCGGATATTTTTTAGTTAATATTTCTTCGTGTCGGTAACTTTAGTTCTCTTACGGATTAAATCATTTCTGATCTTATCCCTAAGGTACACATTGGTTCTTCCCTACATCAATTCTATGCTATAGCCTTCTTTGATTAATGAGCTGTATAACGCTATAATATATTTTCAATTCGGACCAGTACTTAGTAGTTACTCAGATTAGCGCAGTCAAACAAACATACCTAATCTTCAGCTATATAATACGAGTATTAGTACAGATTCGATCCGATAATAAAGGATAATAGAGCGTCGCTGGCTCAATGGTGTGGACTGTCGCCTTCCTACCACCGAAGGGCTGAGTTCAAATCACGACACGTACCAATGTGTTTTCGAATTTTCGAAAATATATGTACGTTATCCGACGCTCTTACGGTGAAGGAAAACATCGTGAGGAAACCTTCATGCACGTCTGCGAAGAGATTCGAAGATTGTGTGTGAAGTCGTCCAACCCGCACTGGGCCCGCGTGGACGACTAAGGCCTAAACACCCTAATACGGGTAGGCTCATGCGGGTCGATTTTATGATAATGACGGATCGGTGGCGAAGCGACTAGATTTGGTAGATTGTTTTAAAATTCAAGCAACTATACGATTGCCAGATGGGTGATTTCAAACTCAAATATAACCTGTATTCAAAATAAAAGCTAATTAAAGCTCTGAATCAAATTTATCAAAAATATTATCTTGACTTCTTCCGCGCTTCGGAGGGCACCTTAAGCCTAAATTTATCAAAAATATTATCTTGACTCCTTCCCCGCTTCGGAGGGCACCTTAAGCCTAAATTTATCAAAAATATTATCTTGACTCCTTCCCCGCTTCGGAGGGCACCTTAAGCCTAAATTTATCAAAAATATCATCTTGACTCCTTCCGCGCTTCGGAGGGCACTTTGGGCACGTTGGGCCTTCGTACCAACTCATATCTTAAGCACAATGGCATGCACTCCATATTATATTTATTTATTTGGGAAACAAACAATATAGTTTTTTTTATGTCATAAAAACAATCGATAAAAGTGTTCCGAATGCAGCGACAGCACACATACACATATTTCGAATTTCGAACACATTCACCTAAACAAAAGAGTACAACTGAACTCTCTTCGGCGGTTGGTTTTGAGGCACGGATGGCGTATCTACCTTTATATATACAGAATATCATTGGTCTTAGTCTATACTGGGTGATTTTATATCAGTGCCTATTAAACTTTCTATTGCGAATGGTTTCTTTATTGTAAATGTTTTCTTTTGTTAGTTTTTGTTTAATTTGCTAGCGCGTTCGGTCGACAATGATGGCGCCAGTTAACTAAATATCCCGAGTCTTTCCGTGCTTGGCAAAGTAGGTGCGTAAAGCCGTCGGTCCCCGCTACAATCTTTGCATGGTAGTCGTAAACACCCACCTAGTGAAATTACCGGGTATAAGAGACCTAACATCTGTTGTCTCGGGTGACGGGCGCAGTGCGGCATTGATGGAGGATAATAACTATCTATCAGTTGTTGGTCTCTTTCAATGCCGCTCTGCCATGGTCAGGCGTATCACTTACCATCAGGTGAGCGTCCTGATCGTCCTGTACACTAATATCATAAAAAATAGGTAGGTAAGTGTGATTGCTTGATTGGAAAATCAATTAATCCTTTTATTCTAAGCGTATTTTTAGTAGGTGTAGGTAACCCACCGATTACCGAGCGCTAATCAAAGCCTATTCGAAGAAGCGAACCTCTGAACTGCTACAGCTCAGTAAACCCAAGGTCAGGGTCTTTGTAAGGGCACTGACTGGACACTGCAAGCTAAAAAGTCACCTTCACAAATGAAGTTAAATGACTCGGAAACTGCAGATTCTGATTCTGGAAGAGAGAAATACAATGCACCTATTCTGCAATTGTGGTCCTCTACAATGGCAGCGAAACATCCACTTGGGTAATTATTATCTATGTCCAAGTGACATCAAATCTATAAAGTTGGGCAGGATCCTAAACTTCCTAAAAAGTGCCCAACTTTTAGATGAACTCTAAAAGAGGAGCTAGTTACAAAAGATCTTCTAAGTCGAAGTGACTACAGGTCTGTATAAGCCTGAATAGCCCTCAAAACCCAAATAATAATAATACATGCCGAATTGTTCGGAAGTTCCTGCAGCTAGATGACAATTACAACATAAACACTGATACCACTCTGTAAACCACCACAAACCTGTAATTACTTGGTGAAAACCCGTATCACAGGTTATACCAGCGTAATGCTGTGAAGATATGTTGATACCCTAAAATAATAACCCACCGATTAGAGAAGAAGCAAGATGTCGACTAATCGTTTGAACATCTTAAATAGGAACTTTAACTGACGGACCAACTGAGCTACTTTTTTCGATATAAAGTACTTTTCCATACATTTCTATGGCAATACTACGACATCACAGTGTTAGGTATATTAACCAACAAAAACAAATGCACTTTTTTTATTTGTGTAAAAACAATATTTGCTAACAGATTTGTTAGTAAAAATTGTCCTATATTGTTTTTCTACATAGAAAAATACAATTTCTACACCAGCATCATTTACCATCAATAAATACACGGTGAATTACTAAAAACACTTAGTACAATGATGTTTACAAAAAAGATAATACGATATCAGAGGATTTGCTCTTTATATTTCTGTTATTTTGCAACATTTGAGCTAGTTAATTTAATTTGTTTCGTGAAAAACGAGGTTGGTTACATAATGAGTAGGTACTTTTTGTAAACCTACATTATAATGTAAGTAAGCCTTTATTATGAAATTGGTTTTTAAATAAAAATAAATAGGATAGCGGAATCGTTACACAATATGGTGTTGATGCCTACTATTTCGTAATAAAGTAGTTAAACACATTAAAAAACTTAAAATCTCTACTTATCGTAATAGAAAAGAGACGTTTGATACGCAGACAATCAGAATAGCGAGATTTTAGATTCTGAGACGCAGATCTCATGAATTCCATATAATTAAATGTTCAGATTTATTTTTCAGCCCAGTCAACAAATCAAACTTAACTCAAAATATCTTGAATTAAATTTTTTTTCAAATACTTTTGAATCGTCAATTGTTGTAATTATTTTATGACTCTACTACCTTCCATATAAGCAAACCTTTTTACTGTCCTTTTTTGTACCTATTTTTTATATATTTTGTGATACTAACCTTGAGTATTGTCTTCGCCTACGTCGCTGTCCATTTCTGACCCTACGCTCACGGGACTCTCTCTCTTTTCTTCTTCTTTACTCTCCACTGTTGGCCCAGCCATATTATTCCCTAACATCCTCGACAACCACGGCTCATGGTAGCCCAACAGAAAAGGAAAACTAACACCGTTCTGTTGTAAAAATGGCGCATTAAAGTAATATCTCATCCTATTTAATCCATCCAATCTTTCCGCGTCGTCATCCTCTGAATGTCTGGAATGTTCAGACAAATTGTTCTCTATGTCTATTTCTGGTGATTTCCTATCTGTGCCTATTAAACTTTCAATTGAAAACGGTTTCGGAGTTTTCTTCTGTTGAGTCTGAGTCTGAATTTCCGAATCCATTTTGAATTGCACTCACTTTAAATTGTCATTAAAAAAAATGTAAAGCAAAGGAATTCTTTTTGCTACGGCTTTAAATTTAAAAATAAATTCAGTCAATTTGATATTGTTTTGTTTTTCTAACACAACACTGGCACTTTAGCGTATTAGTTTCGAAATTTGAATTTGGAACCCGCGACGCGTGTAGCTTCGGCCCATCTCTGCGATGTACTCAGATCAGTATGTCCCGACCCAACCACGCCCCCAATCGGGGTGTAGTCAAAGTGTAATTTTATTTTATTAATAGCTCCTTCTAGCCGAGCGAATATAAGCTTTATTGCTATCACCGTAATACCACTATCATTATCATGTTATTGCTCTTGTAACATCGTAACTCTATCAATACTGCTCTTTTAGTTAGACCTTATGGCTATAACTTTAAGGTATCAAATGGAAAAGTAAGCTTTTCTAATTGTGTTTTGACTTATAGCAAAGGAATTTCAACATTAAGTGTACAAAAATAAAATAAGCTTTCGCATATCAGAACAAGGAATAAAGCCTTCCAAATATGAGCTCATAATGAATTAGAGCACTTGAAGGCGATGTGCGAAAGAGATAGCCAGCTCGTTTAGTGAGTGTTGGAAAGGGATGGGACCACCGTTATTTGTGGACTATGAGAAGCAGTAATTGGTGGTGATCACAATGTTTTGCCAGTGTCAGCGGCTCGGTACAAATTCATCGGTTTAGGTGCGTTTATTTTTTTAAACAACCATTTTTATTTAGGTTAACTTTTTTATTGTTTTTTTTTTAAATAAGAAAATGTAGAGCAAAGGAAACCTTATAGAGACAGCACATTTTTTTTTCTTCTTCGTCGACCCATTTGGTGTAATGGTTGAGACGTCGGCTACTACACTAAGGGTTCCTTTTCAATCCCAAGTACAAACATTTGTGTGCATGAAAATGTCTGTTTGTATTGGTCTGGATGTTGTCTATGTATAATAATGTATTAATAAAATGTAATGACAGATATCATCCCGTGAAACACGAGTGTTATGCACTTTTGTGTTTCGGGATGAGGGCACTGTAGCTAGTGAAATTACCGGGTATAAGACCTAACATCTGTTGTCTCGGGTGACGGGCGCAGTGCGGCATTGATGGAGGATAATAACTGTGATATGTGTAAAGCGGCGCAGAAAATTTTTATATTTATATTTCTTCGTGATTGTGCATCTAGTTAGTATATTGTTCATCATCATCATCAGCTCATTAAACGTCCCCGTACGTATAGGGTGATTAGGCCTTAGTCGTCCACGCGGGCCCAGTGCGGATTGGACGACTTCACACACAACCTTCGAATCTCTTCGCAGGCGTGCATGAAGGTTTCCTCACGATGTTTTCCTTCACCGTAAGAGCGTCGGATAACGTACATATTTTCGAAAATTCGGGATTTGAACCTCAGCCCTCCCGGTAGGAAGGCGACAGTCCACAACACTGAGCCACCGACGCTCGTTTATTACTCATCTAAGTTTATATGGCAAAAAACATTTGACAGGTCAGCAACTGTTGTATTAAAAATAAAAAAAATGATATGTCTTGTATAGTAATCAAAAAATATAAGATTAATATCGTATCGTTCCAGCAAACTTGAGAATGTAAACGCGGCATCGGTCATTAGAGGACAGTTTACCCCCCACCCCGTGGTAGGGGGTGGGTGGCCCCAAATTGATTGCACCACCGTTTCCGAGATGATTTACCGACCGCTTTTAATAGATAATGTCTGGTAAATGCGGATACCTATGGGAGTTTTGGTTTTGGAAGTGTTCGTTAAAGTGGTTTATAGAACATACTGCCGAACAGCCTCTTGGTAGTTTATGGACTCCTAGTACACTCGTTTCGGGTTGAAGCCAACCTCACCGGCCCGTGGTACATCCTGCCGAACAGCCTCTTGGTAGTTTATGGACTCCTAGTACACTATGAAAGACTCCACTATTTCGGATCTCCGCCAAGATAGTGATGGTGATTTCCGTAATATCTGATTAGTAGGTAAATTTGAGATATCAGTAGATACTTTTAAAAAGTTTAGCTTCAATAAAAGTGCGGTGGGATTAATTCACAAGTCAAAAGTTACTGTAAGGAACAAAGCTTTCTATGCTAACTTTTGACCGCTATTGACTGTGTATGAATTATTTTGAAGATTTTTTCTCTTGTGTACCTTTCTTGTTGTTATTTTGTTATACTTTTTATGTCTTTTGTAAATTATTAGCATATATTATAATAATAACTAATATTATAAAGCTGAAGAGTTTGTTTGTTTGTTTAAACGCGCTAATCTCAGGAACTAATGGTCCGATTTGAAAAAATCTTTCAGTGTTACAGCGACAGCATATGTCTATCTTTTAAGGTTAGCTCCCTATAACATATTTTTTGTTAATTTTTTTTTCTAAAATAATGCATCATTTTGCGAAGCTATTTTCATAAATATGATATCAATCCTTATCCAAATAAATACTTTATTTATCACAAGTATTTCATTTTAAACAAAATTGCCCTTTACATCATTCAATTTAAATGAATATCTGATGAGATATCGCAGTTTTAACTCACCTATATAAATGAAGTATCGGGTGAAAGAGAGCGTTAGGCCAAAGTAACTATTCCACGCGGACGAAGTCGCACGCAAAAGCTAGTAAATAATAATTATTTCAGACAAACTTTATTTCTATGTTAGTAACAATATATGTAGGCCAATAAAGTCTTTCTTTTTTTCGTTCTATGCTTGGGGATATTATCTGTTAATGATGTTATCCGTAATAGAACTAAAGTGACCGACATAGCCCGCCGGATCAGCAAGTTGAAGTGGCAGTGGGCTGGTCATGTATGTCGCAAAACCTTGATCCGTTGGAGTTCTGGCGTGGAGACCGCGTCTTGGCAAGCGTAGCGTAGGACCGAAGGACCGATTGACCGACCGCTTGCTTACGGTCTATTCGGGGGACTATTGTATTCTTATCTTTACCACACGGCTATGGTTTCTATCATCATCATCAGCTTATTAAACGTCCCCACCGAGGGGCACAAAAGCCTACCCGTATAGGGTGATTAGGCCTTAGTCGTCCACGCGGGCCCAGTGCGGATTGGACGACTTCACACACAACCTTCGAATCTTTTCGCAGGCGTGCATGAGGTTTCCTCACGATGTTTTCCTTCACCGTAAGAGCGCGGATAACGTACATTATTTTCGAAAATTCGAAAACACATTGGTACGTGGCGGGATTTGAACCTCAGCCCTCCTGGTAGGAACGAGACAGTCCACACCATTGAGCCACCGACGCTATGGTTTCTATAAATAAAATAAATATCCACTAACATTCACACAGCGCCATCCAGCCCCAAACTAAGCATTGGCCTGTAATATGGATACTAAACAACGGATAAACATATTTATATACTAAAACAGCGATGCTAGTCATTGCAAACTCAGCTGAGCTCCTTCCCTTTTCTCATAGTACTTACGTGTTTAATACTTTTACACTTTTTCTTTGTAAAATGTGTAAAGAGACGTTAAATATATTCTTATTCTTATATACTTCTTGTTGTACATACACACATATTAAACATAAAAACACCCATACCCATACAAACAGACATGTTCATGAACACAAATGTTTGTACAGCCGGGGTCGAACCCGGAACCCTCGGTCTAGATGGTGTCTCAACTATTACACCAGATGGGTCGTCCTCTTGCACGTCTTGCGACTGACAGATAGATAATATATCTATTAATAGGAAACACCCAGACCATTGATGTGGTAATAGCCTTGGGTTACCACACAATGACCCACACCAATACAAACAGACATGATCATAGACACAAGTTTATTACATACTTTCAATGATGTCATCATTCATCATCATCATTACAACCTAGAAAGTCCACTGCTGAACGAAGGCCTCTCCTAATGATTTCCACGCGGACCGATCCCTTGCAGTTGACATCCATCTGCTACCCGCCACCTTAACCAGATCATCAGACCATCTGGTTGGGGGTCGGCCTACGCTTCGTTTTCCGTTACGCGGACGCCACTCGAGAACCTTTCCGCCCCATCGGCCATCGGTTCTACGCACTATGTGCCCTGCCCACTGCTACTTCAACTTGCTTATCCTGTGGGCTATGTCGGTCACTCTAGTTCTCCTATGGATAGAACTGGATAGTTCTCCTACGGACTTTCAATGATGTAAAAAGTATGGATTCGTGATATGCTCACAAAACAATCTAAAAAAGTGTTCCGAATGCAGTGACAGCACACATACACATATTTCGAATTTCGAACACATTCACCTAAATAAAAGAGTACAAACTGTACTCTCTTCGGCGGTGCGTTTTTGAGGCACGGATGGCGTATCTAGCTTTATATATACAAAATATCATTGCCTACTTTATAACAACTTCGCGACTTGAATTGCTGTATTTGTATTACAATGGATTTAATGTAAAGATTTAATGTACTAAGGTATTTTGGCTCGACTTTGGTATGAGGAAGTGCGCTGCATGAATAAGCAGCTCAGTCTTTGTTAGATTTATATGTGTATTTGTTAAACTGCGTGATCCGACAGCTTATTGTTTATTTCAAGTTATTATTGTAAGAACGAGATTATTAAATTTGTCACTTTCAACCAGACTTGTTCGAAAATTAATTATGAAACTAGGTAACAACAATAAAATTTAATCTTGGAATATCTAGATTTTGGAATGATTATTCTATTAAAGCTTCGAGAGGGAGGCTAGTAGGAGGATTCAGTTGGGCTGGGCGGCATTCGGTAAGCTACGTCATGTCCTAACGTCAACTATTCCGCAATGCTTAAAGACGAAAGTCTTTGAGCAATGCGTCCTACCCGTACTAACATACGCAGTGAGACATGGACACTGACTGCGGGATTGGTTCACAAGTTCAAAGTCACTCAACGCGCAATGTAGCGAGCTATGCTTGGAGTCTCTCTTAGGGATAAGATTAGAAATGATTTAATTCGTAAGAGAACTAAAGTTACCGACATAGCCCGCCGGATCAGCAAGTTGAAGTGGGGCTGGTCACGTATGTCGCAGAACCGATGGCCGTTGGAGCAGACGAGTTCTGGAGTGGAGACCGCGTCTTGGCAAGCGTAGCGTAGGACGCCCTCCGGCCCGATGGACCGACGACTTGCGAAAGGTCGCTGGTGGAAGCTGGATGAGAAAGGCGGAGGACCGGGATGTCTGGCGCAAAATGGGGGAGACCTATGTCCAGCAGTGGACTGCAATAGGTTGAAGAGAAGAAGAAGAGATTCTATTAAAGCAAAAATATACGCTTAAATTTTAACTGGAATATTTCACTTGATATTTACTAGGTTTAAATGCATAATAACTAAGTACGTCACTTGTTCTTTACGCGTCATCGCAAATGGCCATTGTCAGTAATTTTGACACGTTCATAATTCGCGCCCTTCGCGACGCCTGTCACAAACGTCAAAATGCGTTCCATTTTCAAAAGCAATTCGAGTGGCCGTCTATAATTCCTTTTATGCATTTATCGTTTAATTTTGATCTTTATTGCATTAAAATAAAGATAATATTCGTAATAAATGCTTGCAAAATTTTGCTAGTTGTTCATTTGTTCAAAGCAGTAGCGGGCTTAGATCTTATTAATGACGAACTAAGGCATAAATGTAATGACAGTAGGTAAGTACAATTGTCAGAAAAATAGTTGATATTTTGTGTGCGATTTGATTTGCTATCATGTTTACAAATGATGTGCTATTTTGAACCTTAACATGATAAAACATAGGGTGTATAGATATTTTTATGATGTTAATGTTTTCTTTGTCATTAGTTAGTCACGCATTTTAAATGCACTCTAGCAGCGTCTAGGGAGCATTCGACACGAGGGAGACTCTATTTCGAATTTGGATTTGTGTGGCTGAATGTTAAGTATTCCTTTGAGTGTTTGCATTAAAAATATTTTAGTAGGTACTGCAAAGAAATAAGATTTAAACTCTTTAGCCTTTTTATAGAAAGTTACGATATTGGACGAATATAGGACAGTGCAGGCTGTATTATCTGTTTGTCCAATGAGATGATTCCGCACTTCGTTTGTCACGTTAAGCAGTCGGTCCTGGCTACAATCTTAGTATGGAAGTCCATAACATCCACCAATCTGCATTGAGCCAGTGGTGGGTTACGGCCCAATCTCCCCATGGCTATTCTGTGCGGGATGGCCTACGTCCTGCAGTGGGCCATTATAGGCTTATGATGATGATGATGATGATCGTAGCGCTTTTTACTTTTATTTTTCAAATGGATACGTCGCTGTTGATCACTGATGGTAGATGGCTCTTAGCCTAACTTAACACTCACGTCACAAGTTAGTACCTACCTCCAATAACTTCCTCTGGACACATTTCCGCAGCAATATGACCTGGCGTCGTTCAAAAAGAGAGCGTACACTCCTTAAAAGCACCGGCAATGCATTTCTGAGACCTGAGGTCTAGCAAATGTCCATGGACGGCGGTGTCACTTACGATCAGGTGAACCGTATGCTCGTTTCATCATCATCAGCTTATTAAACGTCCCCTCCGAGGGGCACGAGCCTACCCGTATAGGGTAATTAAGGCCTTAGTCGTCCACGCGGGCCCAGTGCGGGTTGGACGACTTCACACACAACCTTTGAATCTCTTCGCAGGCGTGCATGAAGGTTTCCTCACGATGTTTCCTTCACCGTAAAAGCGTCGGATAACGTACTATAATTTTGAAAATTCGAAAGCACATTGGGTACGTGGCGGGATTTGAACCTCAGCCTTCCCGGTAGGCAACAGTCCACCCCATTGAGCCACCGACGCTCTATGCTCGCTTGCATTTTTTATTGAATAGGAATTTAATAAAAAACATGCGGTCTCTTTTCAAGATTATTAGTTAGATAGTTAACTTTTTTACAAGGGTTACAAAAATACTCAAAAGTTCCAGGTTTGATTCCGATGAACCTACGACCCGTTACGTATACCAAAAGGGCCATATTGTTCCAATTAATTACCTTCTATTCATCAATCAACGCTTTGCCTAATTGGCATCAGGCAAGATTAATTACTAACGTTTAGATATAGGTAATTAATGTAGCTAATTATAGACTAATTAATAATTAGGTAACTGATGTGACGAAAGACTAAATTGACAAATTTAATTTGTCTTGGGCTAAAAAAGGGCGCTGCTACTAGGTGGTAGACTCGGTACTGAGTCTAGGTAGGTACCACCGCAGTGCCAGATATCGTAGCGTGAAACAGGAGTGCTATGCATATTTGTGTTTCGGGATGAGGGCACTGTAGCTAGTGAAATTACCGGGTATAAGAGACCTAACATCTGTTGTCTCGGGTGTTCGGCGCAGTGTGGCATTAATGGAGAATAATAACATTTATCAGTTGAGCGTTCTCCTTTAATGCCATGGTCATAGTCAGGCGTATCCCTTACAATCGGGTGAGCGTCCTGACCGTCCTGTTCACTTCGCATCATAAAAGCTTGCGTTCAATAAAAAAAGGTGCAAGTAAGGCAACTTTAGCGTAGTCATTTGTTGGGTGGGTTGCACCAAAATTTTATCCTGAGGTCCTCCGTATCGAGAGGTAAGGATAGCCGTCAGTATCAGATAACCTTAGGTTCATAGTCATTAACACCCAATAATATAAAAAAGTATGGATTCGTGATATGTTCATAAAACACACATACACATATTTCGAACACATTTACCTAAACAAAAGAGTACAAACTGTACTCTCTTCGGCGGTTCGTTTTTGAGGCACGGATGGCGAATCTACCTTTATATATACAGAATATCATTGTTAACACCCACCAATCTGCGATGGACCTGCTAAGTATCCTACGGCTTAATTTTCTCATAACCAGCTATGTGGTAAGTCAATGGAATTGGGAGTGTACTAGGAGTCCATGAACTATTAAGAGGCTGTTCGGCAGGATGCACCACGGGCCGGTGAGGTTGGCTTCAACCCGAAACGAGTGTACTAGGAGTCCATAAACTACCAAGAGGCTGTTCGGCAGGATGCACCACGGGCCGGTGAGGTTGGCTTCAACCCGAAACGAGTGTACTAGGAGTCCATAAACTACCAAGAGGCTGTTCGGCAGGATGCACCACGGGCCGGTGAGGTTGGCTCAAACCCGAAAGGAGTGTACTAGGAGTCCATAAACTACCAAGAGGCTGTTCGGCAGGATGCACCACGGGCCGGTGAGGTTGGCTTCAACCCAAAGGAGTGTACTAGGAGTCCATAAACTACCAAGAGGCTGTTCGGCAGGATGCACCACGGGCCGGTGAGGTTGGCTTCAACCCGAAAGGAGTGTACTAGGAGTCCATAAATTACCTAGAAGCTTTATTGAAGTAATATTTGAAAGGTGATATTGAGCTATTTATCCA
Organism: Leucinodes orbonalis; assembly: GCA_019425675.1. Lineage (NCBI taxonomy): Eukaryota > Metazoa > Arthropoda > Insecta > Lepidoptera > Crambidae > Leucinodes > Leucinodes orbonalis. The sequence continues at coordinate 17,403 of PQWD01002818.1, forward strand.
CGCAGCCTACCTAAAAATTGTATCTTTACTGCTTATAGTAGAGCAAACTCTACTCAAAAGCTGAATCCGACCAGTTTAAATGTAGCATTAGCCATTATGACTTGTATTATTACATGTCAGTATGTACCATTACAAACAGACATGTTCATGCGTACAAATGTTTGTACTGCCCGGGGATAGAATCCGGAACCTTGGTTTAAGAGCCGACATCTCGACCGTTACACAAAATGGGTCGTCAAAGCAATTCTTCTCTATTCAAAGCCTGATTGATACCCTTGGAAACTGCCATCCTTTTCAAGATTAAATCTTTCTAGCCAAAATTATAAATTTCTCAGGCCAAAGTGCCTTCTGTCAAACTAATTAAACCTTCATCTTAGTTTTTCAAAGTCAACCCGGGACGTTCTCCCTTATTACAATAACAATACAGCTTAACTGTAATAAAGCACAAGCAATTTGCCCGCCATTTCGCAACATCCTCCATTAAAGCAAACGTCACCGCGAAGCCGTAAATCCGACATAATAGAATAAACTTATTCATAACAAACATAATAGTATCGTTAAATTAAATATTAAAACGATCCACGCGTCTCCGTTCCATAATCAAAAGTCTTATCTCTCGCTCATACAGACTGTTAACCATAAGACAGAAGAAGACGGATACACAAACAAAGCTACGGTCGAAAGCGTCTGAGTGTAAGTAATCAGTACAGTCACGCCCAGCAATCAGGCCAGCCCTCTGCGATTGGTCGCCGTTAATAGCCGAGTTTGAAATTGGAACGGTTTTTTTTTAAATCGTTCATTAGGGCAAAGGAATCGCGATTTTCCCGGCTCCGCGCGTAATTTGGTTAAGTCCATTGTTAGTGTCATTGGCGTCGTATAATTTGGTTAGTGGCTCATGAGCCGTGAGCAATGATAGTCGTTAATATGGCGTGATAGATGATCCCCATGAGATTTTATGGGAACGCTTCGAACTGAGATTAAATGCTGAATTATTAATTGGGATGTGTTTGCTATGGGGTTTAAAGATGGCAGAAGCGCTTACAAATGAGAACTTACAATTGTCTTTTTTATTTTAAACCTACATATACATGATTTTAATAAAAATGTAGGTCTGTAACTTATCGAATTGGGTAGTTTTTTTACATTGAGTGGGAATTGGAACTTAGAATCCATCACATAATTTAGGGAAAATATGATACTTTTGCATGTTTTTTTTTGTAACAATTAATTTAGAAATTCTTTTCTTAACATGTTAGCTACTACACCACGCACCGGTGCGTTAAGACCACAGACATCAGAATATACATTAGAATGGACAAGCCGCCAAGTTTGTAGGCAGTCCCAGTGTCGCAATTATTTTCGGTTCTTACCTGTGAAAAGTTATTATATTTCTTAGTAATTTACTGATTCATTGCGATGATGGCATGTTACAATTGCACAGGATGTCATTTTGGCAAAAAACGGTAATTTCTTCTAATATTCGTGCGTCTTGACTCGTCTCACAGAGCGTAAACTGGTAGCCAGTGTATGCTCGTTGAGCTTACAGTTGTCACACTTTAAACGCGGCTTGCCCCATCTCCTGTATTGGGAATCTGTGGTTTAAACAATCGATTTACAATTGCCTTGTTAATACATTTTATACAAAGAGATTCAAAGTTTGTGCGTGAAGTCGGCCAATCAACATTGGGCCCGCGTGGACGACTAAGGCCTATACACCCGCGTACGGGTACGCTCGTGCTCCTCTGTGGGGACTTTTAATGAGCTGATGATGAAATACACTTTTAAAAGTCCCGGTAACCTCACTGAGCTGTTGAACATAAGGCACGCGGTTTCCCGAAGCAGGGTTCTAGTGAGATGGCTCCTGGAGATATGTAAAACAACAACGGACTTAGTCGTTAGTCCCGGTTTATATCTTTAATCTAACTGGTCACTTGCTTTTGTCAGGATAACAACGCTGACACTTTGCACAATAAATTAATGTACAGTGGCGTAGCGAGGTCTAAACTAGGCGCGGGTGTAATACACTGCGAGGCCTTTAAGTATGGTAATAATTCATCATCAGCTCATTTCGTCCCCACCGAGGGGCACGAGCCTACCCGTATAGGGTGATTAGGCCCTTAGTCGTCCCGCGGGCCCAGTGCGGATTGGACGACTTCACACACAACCTTCGAATCTCTTCGCAGGCGTGCATGAAGGTTTCCTCACGATGTTTTCCTTCACCGTAAGAGCGTCGGATAACGTACATATATTTTTCGAAAATTCAAAAATACATTGGTACGTGTCGGGATTTGAACCTCAGCCTCCCGGTAGGAAGGCGACAGTCCACACCACTGAGCCACCGACGCTCTTGTATAATGATGACTTAAATTACTAACTTCAACTTCTACCAGTAAACACTAACATGGCTGTCAGAATAGACTTTTGCCTAGTTCAAATTTCTTTTAAGACCCGCTCTTAGAAAGCTCTACCTAGAGCACGGACCCTCGCTTGATTGGCGGGCAAAAATCCCAACAGACTATAAAATAATAATCTGACATTCACAGTTTCTATCTGTTTGTAATCTCAATTTAAGCAAGGACCCTGTGTCTATTGGATACTAGAGAAACAATAAATACATACAACCACACAGAAAAAAACAAACAGACATCTTCACGCAGATTAAACCAAGTTGTCTACTGCCCGGGGATCGAACCCGGAACCCTTGTTGTAATAGCCGAGTTTTCTACCAATACAACACATATTCGTAAAACAATCATCATCAGCCTATAAAGGTCCACTGCAGGGCACAGGCCTTCCCGTACATAATAGCCATGCAGTGGCGTGCACAAAGATCATGAGTAGGGTAAGCAAAGTGAATGAGACTTATCGCAAAAACAATAAATAATTTACATTTTTGTCAAACTGAGTACTACTGATGACAGCAGATTGCCTATGGTTTCAAATCTGTAGAGGGAAATGGGCGAATAAGTGGGAATCATTTAATATGTTGGCGATTTTCCGGGTTGTCTGGACGCACAGGGTATGCACTGCTTATTTGCATATATGGAGTGCACGCCACTGTAGCCATGGGTAGATTGGGCCGTAACCCATCACGTGGGCCCAATGCGGATTGGTGGGCGCTTAACGTGCCCTCCGAAGCATGGAATCATCTTTCTTTTCGAACACAGATTTCCCAATACAGGAGATGGGGCGAGCCGCGTTTTTAAGTGCGACAAATGTAAGCTCAACGAGCATACACTGACTGCCAGTTTACGCTCTGTGAGACGAGTCAAGACGCACGAATATTAGAAGAAATTACCGTTTTTTCCAAATGCCATCCTGTGCAATTGTAACATGCCATCATCGCAATGAATCAGTAAATTTACCAAGAAATATAATAACTTTTCACAGGTAAGAACCGAAAAGAAATTGCGACACTGGGACTGCCTATAAACTTGGCGGCTTGTCCAGTCTAATTGTATATTCGGATGTCTGTGTTTTTGAACAATCAGGTGATTTGACAGACGACCCATTCGGTGTTGCGGTTTAGAGGTCGGCTGCAACACCAAGGGTTCCGGGTTTGATCCCCGGCAGTACAAACATTTGTGTGCATGAACATGTCTGTTTGTAATGGTCTGGGTGTTTTCTATGTATAATATGTATGTATTTCAAAAAAATCGTATATAAATTTGTAAGTTTTATTAAATTTTCCTTGAATCTTACTGAAATTGAAAAATGCTTTATTCAAATAAATCTTTACAGATACTTTTGAATCGTCAAAACAGTATATAATTTTTTTATTAAATCTAATGACTCTACTACCGGTTCGGAAGGCTGCCATCCAACGAGAAGATCCCGGCAAGAAACTCGTGGGTTACTCTTTTCAATACTTGGTTTTACAGAGTTTGGTCAAATAACAAATTTATACAATTCAATTATATGCGTCTGCTCCTGGAACACAATGCAGGCAGACTAACAATTATATGCGTCTGCTCCTGGAACACAATGCAGGCAGACTAACACCACAAAATTTTGTCTGCTAAATATTCATCTACTGTGTAATATCCTTTTTTCAACAAGGTAGTTTTAATTAAAGCTTTAAACTTATGCAAGGGCAAATCAACAATATTTTGTGGCACTTTATTAAAATACTTTATACAATTTCCGACAAAAGATTTCCCTACTTTGTGAAGACGAAGATTCGGAACAGCAAGTTTGTTTTTATTCCTAGTGTTAAAATTATGATGATCACTGTTTTTTTCAAAAGTGTGGATATTCTTACGTATGTACATTATATTATCAAAAATATATTGCGATGCGACTGTCAATATATTTATTTCTATGTCTGGTTGTCTTACTCATGTTTTTAATTGCTTTGCTTTATTATTATATTTTTTTTTTATATTATTATATATGAGTAATGGTAAATATATATTATGTATGAAGTTGTAACTTTTTTGTCATGTATTATATGTATTCGTTTTTACATGTATTTGTTTATGTATATTTATTCTTTGTATATTATTTATATTTAGTTATTTGTTACTATCAAACTTTTTTCTCTCTTCTTTTCTCGCCGCACCTTTTTGTCTTTCTTTGCATACCCAAAGTTAGCTGATAGGAATGCCACTTGGCATTATGTTCGCCTTTGTACATAATTTATTTGTGCATAAAGATTAAATAAATAAATAAATAAAAAACACCACGTTTTTCCACAAAAAATGCCTTTATATGGAATCTTCCGTGTTTTAAACAGGAAAAGGGAACCGTGTTATCCGAATTTAACGCAAAAGTACATGTGAGCAAACGTTAGTCCTAATATTTGAAAATTTGTGTGTATGTTTGTCATTTTTAAAGTAAAACGGAGCAACGATTGTTGTAATTTTTAAGTGAAGATACTTCGGGAGAATGAGACAGATACAAGAAAATTTGTACAATCTCTTAAAATTTTTTTGGTGGAATTTCCGCAATTTCCTTCGTTATAGCTACATTATTTAATCAAAATAATATTTATTAAAAATTTTATTTAACGAGAGAAGAGCAGGAAGATTTTCTTAATTACTATATCTTAATTACCCTCTTCGGACTTGACACTTACAGGAACATATCAACTTATCGCGGAAGAACGGTAAAGGAATAGTCGCATGCAGCCAACATCACAAGAATTCAAATTAAAATATTTAACGACAACGAGCGATCAATTCACACGTCAGTGGGCGAGTTAAATCTAATTTGGTGCCAAATAACAATTAACAAGTCATCAATGCTTAACGAGAGGCAATCGTAAACGTTTTGCACGATGAGACGGGCTGTCAGCTTGATGAATGGGAATGCGCGGGCTTTTTGACATTTCGTTTTTTTCTCGTTGACGCATTGCGTTACTGGTGGCGATGGTTTTTTACTATTTTTAATTTGAATCGGATTTTGTTTGATGATTATTTTTACATTGATGGGGGTGACTAACCGAGTCGTACTTTGTGTTTAAACAAATGGGAATGAAAGTGTCTTGTATTAATTATAAATGACGTGATAAATTAGATTTTCTTCTAGGAGACAGATATATCGTTCGTTTTTTACCATTTTTAAATAATCTGATACAAGTAACAGCGCTCCTGAAACACTACTTGGACCTATAACCTGGATCGATATTATTTAATGTTTAATCATGTGGTGTACACGATATTATGTTTACTTTAATTTTGCTATGCGCTTTGGTAAAAGGGCCAAATATAATATTGACGATTCCGTGCTTTCGAAGGCATGTTAAGCCGCGGTTCCGGTTACAATCATGGGATGGTAGTCGTTAATAGAACTTCTGGGCTGCTTGTGGGTTAGGTCAAACGCATGGGTTATGCTGGCAGGCATGTTTTTTGGCAGTTGGAGTTATTTCCGTTGATAACCGTAGATTAAAAATAAAATTAAAGGAATGCAATTTAGTTTTTAAAATAGGTTGCATTGAATGCTGCTACAATCTACATTCAGATATATTTTTAAGTACTAGCTCCTAGTCCGTCTAACACCGGCCTTAATGCAATGCAAAGCTTTCTCAAATCCGTCAAAACCATAACAAAATATAAGCTAATTCGTTAAACCAACATTTGAATACATTGTGAAGATGATCAGAAGCGGGGATGACTTAATAGATCAGGGGTGGTTAGGGTTGGTGCCACCCCATATGATCCACCCTTGGTGGCAGCTCAAACGAACCCGGTATTAAAAAATTATAAGTGTTTG
>PQWD01002818.1:24200-42149 GCA_019425675.1 Leucinodes orbonalis
AGCTTCTTATCTTGAACATTGCGCCCCTCCCCTCAATAGGGAAGTGGAGGGTTGCAAAAGGTAGGCTACTTCACTATCCATAGGTACCTTCAACTACGGTACAAATATGTAAATTGTACCGTGAAACGACGTACGGACCGCCAAAGAGAATACAGTTGTAGGCTCCTTGTTTAGGTAAATGTACGCTCATTCGAAATATGTGTATGTGTGCTGTCGCTGCATTCGGAACACTTTGTTTCGTGAACATATCATGAATCTAAACTTTTTACATTATCGGGTTAATCGATCCGTTTTGCCGTGAACGAAGGCCGAACAGACTCACAAATACACATTCCCATTTTAAATATCAGTACCTATGGATATTTTACAAGGGGCGTGTGTTATCCGATTGTGTTTGAAATTCGCATGCTGCAATCAGCATGCCAATCATTGCCATGCATTCAAATGTTAATGTGCCATATCATCATCATCATCAACTTTAATAATCTACCTATGAAAATTTGCAACATCGAGATTCGATAGAATATGTCGGAAACATAATTTTTATCAACACCCTATTATGTACCATATTCTAACAAGCAAATAAATAAATTAATTATTATAACTCATTAAATGTACCCACCGAGGGGCACGAGCGTACTCGCAAAGGGTGTTTAGGCCTTAGTCGACCACGCGGGCCCAGTGCGGATTGGCCGACTTCACGAACAACCTTTGAATCTCTTCGCAGGCGTGCGCAGGTTTCCTCACGATGTTTCCCTTAACCGTAAGAGCGTCGGATAACGTACATATAATTTGGAAAATTCGAAAAGATATTGGTACGTGGCGGGATTTGAACCTGCACTCTCCAGATCGGAAGGCAACAGTCCACACCAATAAGCCACCGACGCTCTCATGTACGAATATGGTTATACCTACTTACGCTCAATTTTTCCATTCAACCATATTTCCCATTGACAAAAGACGTCATGAAAAGTGATCAGATTTATTACTACATCCATTGCTCTCTCCCCAACAGGAAAAAGTTCATACTGAATAAATCATTCTCATTTGTCACTAAATCATAGCGGAGCGACCATTTCTGATGAAGACGCGGCACAAATTGTAAAAAGCTAATAGTAAGTAATTTAGTCTAATAAATTCTGCTTTGCCTTTTACAGTAATGCCACCTTAGCCCTTTTGTGGCTAGATCTAGCACATTTAGCATAGGTGAATTCCTTTTTAATGATCTAGCCTGAAAAGAGCAATCTAGCTCTTTTTCACTGTCTTGAAAATATTACCAAATTAGGAAGTACTTTTTAGCTATTTGATCGGCCATGATGACGTTTTTAGACGCTCCAAAAAAAGGCTTCATGACATTATTATTTCCGCATTTTTAGATCAGAAAATCTTTTGATGCTCAATCTAGCCCTATCTCTTTTTAACTTCTGAAAAAGACCTTTTTCTAAAAATGAGGTGGCAACACCGGCCTTTTATAGGTGACTATAAACATAGATACATGATAAACTAACTAAATCTTAGGTTTAATGTTACTAGCCGTAATCTTCGATCGATGTATAGAAATAAACTCCATAGGCCGACAGTAAGATTAACTTTGGTTTCAAATAATAATTTTATGAAGTGTATTAAGATATATAATTAATCAACAGATAAATTTAAAGATATGGAACTAAATAAATTCAGACTAAATATTAAAGATTGCCACTTAAACAAATGTTTCTATAGCATCCAAGAATTTTTGAACTATAAGTAAAGAGCTTATTATTAGTTATGATAAATTTAAAATGTACAAACACCTGAAAAGAAACAAGCAGGAACTGCATACACTGTAAACACTCAGATCTTTTTTGTTACCTTGATTTCGTGTACAATAAATTTTCTTTCTTTCTTTCTTAGGTAAACAATAAACTACCCAGATTCACAAGCACGAAGAAAACTCAACCCTAAAATATTCGAACCTATACACACGTAGTTACTGTTATATTTATAAAAAAAATATTCACTTAAATTTTGACCTTCCGTGTCAATGAAAGGGTGCAAAATCAAAAGTACACTACTATGTCATTATGACATGTAGCAAGCGACGTGATCAAGAATGAAAATTCTGCCCAACTGACGCGATGGGAAGATTTATGCCACGGACACATTTTGAGTGAGATTGTTTATCTAGTAAGTTTTCATCATCAGCTCATTAAACGTCCCCACCGAGGGGCACGAGCCTACCAGTACAGGGTGCTTAGGCCTTAGTCGTCCACGCGGCCCAGTGCGGATTGCACGACTTCACACACAACCTTTGAATCTCTTCGCAGGCGTGCATGAAAGTTTCCTCACGATGTTTTCCTTCACCGTTAGAGCGTCGAATAACGTACATATATATTCGAAAATACATTGGTACGTGTCGGAATTTGAACCTCAGCCCTCCCGGTAGGAAGGCGACAGTCAACACCATTGAGCCACCGACGCTCTTGTAAGTTTATTGGATATCTAAGCTTAAAAATATAAATAATAATAATGAATAAATATCCACTGACATTCACACAGCGCCATCTAGCCCCATATTAAGCGAAGAGCCTATATTATTCTTACACCAAGTTCTTCTTCTTCTTCTTTTGCCTTTTCCCACTTCACTTAGGGTCGGATCTCCTAATTTTAATGCGCCTTGACATTCTAACCTAAACTAACTAAATCTTTAAAACGGTTTTTTAAACGGTTGCCGGGTCCGGTAGATCTTCTTTTTGTACGAGACAAGTCATACTGGTGTACCAAGTGTATGGAGGTCGTCCTCTGCCTCTCTTTTTCTCCGGTTCAAGGCCGTCTTCAAAACATAGGCATCTCGCCTTATTACGTGACCCAATTTTTCTACCTTAGCCCTTTTGTAGCTAGATCTAGCACTTTTTAGTAAAGGTGAACTCCTTTTTAACGATTTACCCCAAAAAGCAATCTAGCTCTTTTTCAATGGTCATGAAAATGTTAGCAAATATGAAGTTTTCGACATGCTAACAAGTACGTTTTTGCTATTTTATCGGTCGTGATGACCTGTCTTATAGACGAGCTAAAAAAACCTCTTCATGATATGATTATTTCAGCATTTTTAGTATAGAAAATCTTTTGACGCTCAATCCTAGCCCTTTCTAGCTCTTTTTGACTTCCCAAAAAGGTCTTTTTCTAAAACTCAGGTGGCAACACTGACGTGACCACTCCACCTAAGACGCTTCTCGGCTATAGGGGCTACTTTAAAACTGCCCCGGACGTACTCGTTTCGTACTTTATCCCGCCTTACACCAAGTTCTTCATGTTGGATATTTTGGACAATGGTCTCTGAAATGCCAACGGATGCCTCTATTTCCCGGTGTGTCACATGGCGATCTTCAAGGATTAGCTGCTGCTGGCTTCGATATTCTCTTGGGTCGTGGCGGTTTCTGGACGACCTTCACGTGGCTTGTCGTGTAACCAACCACTTGGCAACGCTAGCCTTGCCAAGTGGTTGGTTACACCCAACTGCTACATCATAGTGCTCGTAGTATAACAACTGCGGTATCTCAGGTTCGATGTCCAGACAAAATTAAAATATATTCCATTGTATATTTTACTTTAAACAAAGTTGCCTTTTACATCATGAAACATCATTAAAAAAATATATTTACGCTGCGTAACTTATACTAATAACATCACTGTCAAATTCAAAATGGCACGACATCAGCGTCACATCTCTTTTTTTTATGATTACCTGTCCGGATCTGAAACCTTAATTCCAATTCAAACAAATTGTACCTGGGAACACTACTTATCGCTGAGGCTAGAGTGGCCACGTTGAAATTCTAAATACACGGTGCTGCACTAAACACTGAAGTGTTCTCCTCAAACCAAAAACTGTATAGAGAGTAAATATTAATTATCTGTCGTTATAATGAACTGAAAGTTTTTACTTTAATTTCTACCGCGTAAACAAAGTATCGAGTAAACTCTTGTGTTAAATTGAGACGACGTTTTCCCGCCATAAAGCTCGTCAGAGGCGCTCAGCCATGACACGCATCTGTCAAGCGGCCATTTTGGATATAAAGGTGCACTCACACTGATTTTTGTCAGTTGTATTTTCAACAAACTTTGCCTGTGACTTCGTTCGAGTTGCAATAAAATAGCCCAAATAACTCAAAATTATATCAACTGCGTATCAGTAAAAGTCCCGCCATAATTGTTCGAGGCGTGTGTTGTTTTTTTTTTTTTTTGTTTTTTGTTTTTTTTTTTGAGTTTTATTTTATTTTAAAATAAGTATTACAGGTATCATTAACACTATTGAAGCCGCCATAGGTACCCTCACGTGGTGAGTACGGCCAAGTTTGCCAATAGCCATGTTTTATGGTCAGTGTGGCCTACAGTAGGACTTTATAGGCTGTTGTTATATCGGTCATCTTCACTGTGAATACAGTGCAATCTATAAAAAAATACAAGAATATTAAACCTGAAACTAGAAACTTTGAAAATATTAAACTGATACATATTATTAAAACTTATAAAAGGTGTCCCTTTGGGCAAGGTTCCAAAGATAGGTAACGTTCTCCTTTTGAATCGCTAGACTGATTCTTTGTCCGAAGTAGCTGCCAGCTCTTCGGTCACTTGTGATGTCGACTAACCTATGTATTTATCATATGACTACAGATGTATTTTTTGTCTATCCCTACGTATGCTTCGATCTTTCAAACTCCGCATGCTTGAAGAAGAGAAGCATCGATAATTTAAAAGACTTCTCACACGTGAATTAACACGTTTTACGATTACGGACATTATAAACGCTGCTGAACCTTTAAGAGAGATCAAAGCAATGTACTACACTATTGTACATTATAAAAATGCCTACAAAAAAGTCCGTGATGGTCAAATCGTCAATGATCAACCAGCATAACCATTACGAACCATTCAACATTCTGTAGTATATTTCAAAGCACCCGAGCGAAGTCAGGCGGGACCCCTAGTCAACACTATAAAGTAACCTTAACATTTAGACGCGAAACAGTCCGCATCGTTTCAAATGCAATCAAAGACTCAAAACGGCAAGTGTTGAGGCGATAAAACAAAGGCGGCGGCGCGTGTCAGCGCTTGTTGCTCAAACAAATTGGTTAATTGCACTCCGAGGCAGAGGAAATACTAAATAAAGATCTGAGCCGCAGATGTTGGTTGGCTTATTTCTAAACTGTGTGACAGATATTTGTATAGTCGCCTTCAAATATTATAGCAGAAAATGCTACCCATACTACAGGCTTCACGCTTGACTTGGGGCTAGATGGCGCTGTGTGAATGTCAGTGGATATTTATTTATTTTATTGTTTATAAAAGGTTTATTTTTATGTTACTAAATGTACAAGATGGTTAGGACGCTCACCTGATGTTAAATGATACGCCTGACCATGACAGAGCGGCATTGAGGTAGACCAACAACTCATAAACAGTTTTATTCTCCATCAATGCCGCACCGCGCCTGTCACTCGAGACAGCAGTATTGCGGTGGTACCTAGTTAGTTAACCAAACCAATCTAGAATTTCCAATACACAAATTCAAAATCAAAGTCAAAGAATATCTTTTAGACATTTAGTAGATTGTCACTTTGTATATGGAATTGATATAAGTATTTGTATAAGTAATCATTGGCGATTGAAAAGAGTAACTACTGAGTTTCTTGCGGAAGTCTTTTCAGTAGAATCTACTGTCCGAACCGGTGGTAGAGTCACTCTATTTTTTCACTCCTTTTGTATCGTCGATTTAAAACTATATTGAAAAGGCTTAATTGAATAAATAAATTTTGGAGTGGGCATCAAAATAGTCTGTTTAAATGATAATCGATTCCATAGGTACACTAAGTATCATTATATCAATTGGGTATTTGACACTACTAATCGTTGACGCACTTTTTATGAACTGTCAAAAAGGAACGTTTCCATATATTTTGTATGAGATTATTGATATGTGACGTCATTGCTCACTATCATCAATTGACCTAATGTTTATTGGTTTTAGCGTATTTAAAAATACAATATTGCAAATAAACAAAAGTGATCAATGAAACGACATATAAAATAAGGTGCGCTTTTATAAATATAAGGTTAGGTATTTTATTACGGATGGTGGAAAATACCGATATGTAAACTGAACAATCGTTTCATGCCTATATAATACTTACTGTGAACGACTTGACATAATATTCTTTATTTAATTTTTTTTAATATTTCAGTATATCAAGCCACTGCCAGTGCCCATTAATCCGAATTTCGAGGGATTGCATCTTTCTTAATGAGAGCCTTTCCTCTGGTTATCTTGGCCATTCTCATTACAGTCAGCTTGTTAAACATCCCCACCGAGAGGCACGAACCTACCCGTACGTGGGTGTATAGGCCGTAGTCGTCCACGCGGGCTCATTGCGTATTGGCCGCCTTCACGCACAACCTTTGTATCTCTTCGCAAGCGTGCGCAGGTTTCCTCACAATATTTTCCTTCGTCTATTAAATGTGGTAGAGAAACGGTCGCTGATGAAAATGTTTTGGGATAAGATTGTGTGACAGGATTAGGGATGCTGTAATTAGAAATATATGGTTTGAAACATTAAGTAGTATTAACTGAACTTAATTAAAGAAGAAAGACGTTCCTATTTTAGGATTCTATGGAGTTAGTAGGTACGAGTTTTTCAGTGGAAAGAGTAAAAGCAAAAATGCAAAGCAGGTTCATTGTGCGAATGCGGATGGATACCTTCATGAAACTGCGACAACCCAGAGAAATTAATCTGAACTAAATCAATTCAACTCTTAAAAAGGCTGAATTCTCAAGTTTAGAGCATCGGCCCTTCCCGCACGCAGGCCTATTGTAGGATATTACGACGGTAGATGATTCCGTGATATGGAGGGCTTAAAGTTCCCTTCGTAACACGGAATTATCTTTCTTTTCTGACAACCAGAGGCAATTCAGCTTGAAATGTTCTAACCAAACGGGGAAATATCGCACAAAATTTTTTTCACCTCCTCGGGATTTTTTTCACCTCCTTCGTCTCTCCGCGGGATTCGAACCTACGAACTCGAAAAATGCGGCAATCTCAACCCAATGCGCTAGATCATGGTGGCAGTTATTTTATTCTCTCCTCAACCTATCGCAGTCCACTGCTGGACATAGGTCTCCCCCATTTTGCGCCAGATATTTATTTTAAAAAAAAATTTAAGCTTATAAATAAACCTAGAAATAAACACAAGTTCCTTCCTACGCTAGTAGCTCAACCTAGTGATAACTGGATAAATGTATAGCGACATCTACCGGCGAATAGCAGTTGTCAAGGTCACATGTAACGAATCATAGACAAGGTCTTCGAGTATAATACTGACAAATTAAATCAGATATAGAACTGTACTTAAACATGCGAAATCGAAGACATATTCTTTTAGCAGGTTATAAATAGGAGAGCGTTCAAAAGCTAATTAAATATACTTAATATGATATTATACTACATATTATATCGTATACGCTGTTTAAATTCACTTTAAGAATTTTGTATTGGTAGATGTTGAAAATCATTATGCCTGGATTTTAAATATTTTTATATGTACTGGTTCCGGTTATTGAATTATCTCACTTGTATGGTTGCTTGACAGATAGAAACTGACATGAAAAAACAAAAACACACGTCAGCTGTCAAAATCTGTTGTGTCATGTCATCGTAATATTTTTTAACGCAAAATTGAACTGAAACTGTAAAAAAAATTGTAAAACAATATCGTGGAGTTTATAACTGCGCTAGAAAACTGTTACAGGTGTTTCCAAGATGCACTGGTACGGAGGTAGTATTGCCGAAGCGGTTGCATTATCTAAACAGAAAAATGCTATTTTTGTGGTTTTCGTTGAAGGTAAGAGTTAAATAACTAGATAATCATATTCTGTGTGATGCATATTACATATGCATATTTATATTTAAATTTAAAAACAATATCGTTGTTTGTTTTGCAACAAAAATGTACTCCTTAATGCAAGTCATTTGTACTTTGTATCAGGTTAACACACTTAAAAAATGGATTGCATACCCATTTTATTTTAATAAATAAATATCCACTTACATTCAGACAGCGTCATCTATCTCTAAACTAAGCATTTAGCCTGTAATATGGATACCTAATAAAATAAATATAGTTCACGACTTGGTCCCAGAGGGGTAGGCAGGGACGATCTAACGCCACTTTGCGCGGTCCTCACATATTTCCCTAGCTTCATTTACATCATAAATCTTTTCATATATGCTCTTATTCCTTTGGCTTTATATACTAAACAACTGATAAACTATGTTCTCATATATATGATACAAGTTAGGCTGCATTGTCACTTTCCATCAAGTGAGATAGCAGTCAAAAGCACTCAATGTTTTGGTAAAAAAAAGAAAGAAACACCCAGACCAATATAAACAATGTCAATTTACACATGATGTAAGACCCCACATCTCAAACATTACATCAAATGGGTCATCTTAACCTTAACCAAACTGGAAAAATATCTCACTGTGACTTTTCCCCACAGTATTTGAAGCCAGGATGTGATGTTTTACTCCTCATGGCTGAGTGGTAAGGCCTGTGCCATGCATTGGGATGTTATGTCATCATCAGCTCATTATTCGTTCCCACCTAGGGGCGCAAGCCAACCTATATAGGGTGATTAGGCCTTAGTCATCCACACGAGCCCATTGCGGGTTGGACGACTTCAACCTTTGAATCTCTTTGCAGACGTGAGCAGATTTCCTCACGATGTTTTCCTTACCTGTAAGAGCGTCTGTACGTACATATAATTCGAAAACACATTGGTACGTGTCGGGATTTGAAGCCCTCCCGGTAGGAGGGCAACACACCACACCATTGAGCCACCGACACTCCACATGTAATGCAATGATGATTGTTGTCAGGCGACAACGAGCTGTCGACCCAGATGTCAGCCACGATAGACGACGCGGCGGTGATCACCCGCCTGGCCGACCAGAACAACTTCCTGGCCGTCAAGCTGAAGAGCGGCTCACCGGACTACACACACTTTGCGCAAATCTGTATCCTTTAATGTTGTTACCATCTTCGTATTTGACAACTCTTCACTTAACCGGCTAGACCAATCCAACCATGCTTTTGGTGTGTGTTTGTGTGTGGGTGCGTGTGTGTAAATGTTTGTGTGTAAGTGTTTGAGTGTGTGTGTATGTGAGAGTGAGTGTATGTGTGTGGGTGTGTAAAAGATAGTGTTTGTGTGAAAGAGTGAGTTTTGAGTGTGTGAGAGTGTGTGTGTGTCTGTGTGTGTAAAAGAGTCTATGTGTTTGTCAGTGTGTGATGTGTGTTTTATCTTTCTTTAGAAGCCGTGCTGATTTTTTTTTACTAGATAATACTGTTGACACGAACCTGACCATACTCTGCATTGTTTTTCGACCTTTACTTTGATTTAATATGTGTGTGCACGCGTTTGTATGCCTGAGCCCATGACCGGCTAAGCTCATGATGCCAATGCTTCAAAATTCACCCGGTATATATGTGTGCGCATCCTCAACTCGCGACTCCAGACCAGTTCGTCCCGGTACCCTCGCTCTTCTTCATCGGGAGGAACGGGACTCCTCTAGAAGTGGTGTGTGCAGGCGTGCAGCCGGACAACTTGGCGGTCAGGATCGACAGGATATTGCAGGAGCACCGTGAGTATGGGGCTCGGATACTCCTCTACAATCATAATAGTAGTCGTTAACATCCGCATTCGGCCCGCATGGTGGGTCACTGCCCGATCTCCCCATACCTGTGCTGTGCGGGAAGGCCTGTGCCCTGCAGTGAGCCATTAAAGGATGATGATGATGATGAGTGCTATATCACGGTCCTCCGCTTTCATCATGCATCCAAGGTGGTAGACTCGGTACTGACTACTGCGTCATCTAGGTAGGTACCCCACCGCAGTGCCAAATATCGGCCCGTGAAACAGGAGTCTTTTTTGTGTATCGGGATGAGGGCACTGTAGGTAGTGAAATTACGGATGACAGACGCAGTCGACAGACCTGCTACTGTATTAATTTCCTTCAACAAAGCATCGGTCATGGTCAGGCGTATCACTTACTACCAAGTAGGCGAACTGACCGTCCCGCTCACTTAATGACATGAAAATCCCCTTCTACGCTTTTTTATGTTACAAAGTGGCAAGTTAGGTATCTCATACTCGATAATTTTACTAGCTGCAGTGCCCTCATCCAGAGACTAAGAAGTGCAAAACACTTCTGTTTCACGGAACGATACCTAGCACTAGGGTAGTACCTACCTCGACGACTTAGTACCCAGTCTACCACCTAGTAGATTCCTTATCAAGCCTTCACCAACGACCTTTTACAAGTCGTCTCATGGTAAAAATGAATACCGTATACTGTCTCTTCAACCTATCGCAGTCCACTGCTGAACACTGGACAATGGTCATCCCCATTTCCGCTTTCCTCATTTAGCTTCCACCGACCTTTCGCAAATGGTCCATCGATCCGGGCATCCTACGCTACGCTTGCCTCCTCCAGAACTGCCCTCGGTCCTGCGGCCGTCGATCTCAGGGAAACAAAAACACTGCGGGATTGGTTCACTAGTTCAAAGTCACTCAACGGACAATGGAGTGGTCTATGCTCGAGGTCTCTCTTAAGGATCAAATAAGAAATTATTTAATCCATAAGAGAACTTATGTTACCGACATAGCCCGCCGGATCAGCAAGTTGAAGTGGCGGTGGGCTGGTAACGTATGTCGCAGAACCGATGGCCGTTGGAGCAGACGAGTTCTGGAGAAGAGATCGCGACGCGGCCTAGCGTATACTGACCTCCGGCCCGATGACTTGATAAAGGTCGCTGGTAAAGACAGCCTGTCCCAGCGATCTTTCCCAACTCAAGGAAAAAACTCACCACTGGAATATCTATGTTTAGCAGTGGACTGAGATTGTTTGAAGAGAGAGCAATAACTTCTACACTATGCTTTTTTATAATGAGTTATGTTTTTGAGTGTGTTAACTTTTTTTTGTAAATGTAAAGAGAAACGACCCTCACCGATGACCGTGCAGCCGTCCACCTCCACACAGAATGTGGTGGAGCAGACCACAAGTCTCCTGCAGGCAGAGGCGGCCCAGGCCCAACCGGTCACCCATCCTAATCCGGCGGACGATAAGCCAGGTGAGTGCGGCTGTTTGTTATCTTATATACGTTAAAAAAAATCGAAGTATTGAGTTCGATAACAATAAGTTAAGTTTACGGATTTAATTAAACAAACTTTTATTTATGATGACCCATTTGGTCTAGCGGTTGAGACGTCGACTGCAACACCAAGGGTTCCGGGTTCGATCCCCGGGCAGTACAAACATTTGTGTGCATGGACATGTCTGTTTGTAATGGTCTGGGTGTTTTCTATGTATAATATGAATGATTCTATACAAAACACGACTTTTTTTAAAAAAGTAACTACTGAGTTTCTTGCTGGTTTCTTCACAGTGGAAAACTATTTACATTCATAAGTGTTCTGTAAGGACCTAAACTGAATAAACAATTTTCATTTTTTCAATCATTAATAACTTGATTCAGAAGCATCTTCCGGTCCAGCTGCGAAGGTGCCCAAGATTGAACATGAAGTGACCAAGTCGGGCCAGGAGTACGAAGTGGTGTGCGACGGTGACGTGTGCGTCAGAAGGCCTAAAGCGGGCGCCGACGAGCCCGGGCCTAGCCAACGGCCTGTGGTCGAGGTGAGGAGTTTTGTATGTAGGCAAACGAGTAAACGCCGATACCTAATCCTTCTTCTCCTGACCATTGTAGGCCAATTTCCATCCTTCCTTTTCTTTCAAAAGTTACTGAAGACTACACTAATATGGCAAAGAATGGAAAACATATTGATATGAATATTTGTGTATTGTTTATTTAAGTATATCATCATCAGCTCATTAAACGTCCCCACCGAGGGGCACGAGCCTACCCGTATAGGGTGATTAGGCCTTAGTCGTCCACGCGGGCCCAGTGCGGATAGGACGACTTCACACACAACCTTCGAATCTCTTCGCAGGCGTGCATGAAGGTTTCCTCACGATGTTTCCTTCACCGTAAGAGCGTCGGATAACGTACATATATTTTTCGAAAATTCGAAAATACATTGGTACGTGTCGGGATTTGAACCTCAGCCCTCCCGGTAGGAAGGCGACAGTCCACACCACTGAGCCACCGACGCTCTACAAATATTTATGTTGGTGTAAAATAAATAAATATTTTTGCGATACACGCTGTTTCGGATGCATAATTCGCAATATATCGGCGAAAATAGCCCGCCCAGTGGGCTGAGGTTCAAATCCCGCCACGTACCAATGTATTTCTTTAAGTTTATTGTAAAGCCTGCACAGTTTAGGTCAGAAGAAGAAAGACACTGAGTTGTTTCATTTAAAAAAAATGTGTTTATGCAAATTCCAGACCCAGCCACCACAGCCGGCAGCGTCGGAAAGCACAGTCAGCATGGAAGAGAAGTTAGAAAGGGCGAAGGAGTTGATAGAAGCGAGACGACGGGAGAAGGCTCAGAAGGAGAAGGAGGTATGTGCTGTCTATTTTACACAATAGTAATGACGACCCATTTGTTGTTGCGGTTGAGAGGTCGACTGCAACACCAAGGGTTCCGGGTTCAATCCCCGGGCAGTACAAACATTTGTGTGCATGAACATATCTGTTTGTTATGGTCTGGGTGTTTTCTATGTATAATATGTATGTATTTACAAATAAAAATGTATATAATTAAGTTTATCCGTTGTTTAGTACCCAGAATACAGGCTTCACGCTTAACTTGGGGCTAGATGGCGCTGTGTGAATGTCTTATACCGAGCCGCTTGACGCATACGTTGACTAATTGCAATATTTATGACATACAAAATTATTCATTAAAATTTTGACCTTAACGCTTCATCAAAAGGGTACAAATTCAAAAGCACGAGCACACTACTTTGTCATTATGACATAGCGAGCGACGTGATTATGAATGAAAATTCTGCCCAACTGATGCGAAGGGCAGACTATTGCCGCAAACACTTTGAGTGAGATTGTGCATAGTTTTTTGTTTATCTAAGTTAAGTGCATATTATTCCCATTATTAGTACTAGGAGGCCATAAACCCAAAGGAGTGTACTAGGTGTCCACAAACCCAAAGGAGTGTACTAGAAGTGCATAAACCCAAAGGAGTGTACTAGGAGTCATAAACCAAAGGAGTGTACTAGGAGTCCATAAACTACTAAGTGGTTTAGGCCCTGAAAATTGTCTTTCTTACCCTTTACATATATTTGAATGTAGCAAATGACTTAACTCATTAACATTTGTGTTTCTTGGAATGCTGCTAGGCTGATCAGGTAAGGTATATTTAACACTTGGTATGCCTGGTGAGTAAAAGACACGTGCCACGCCTGGTAGGTTTATAAGACCCAGATTAACCATGTTTTCTATGTTTTGTATTATGTAAGTCGATAATGGAAAATTTCCCGTATGCTTAAATGAAAATCAAGCTAAAAAAATTTTGCTTCAATTTTAATTAAAAGCACAGTTTTTAAATTGATATCGTAGTAATAAGTATCAAAATTTACGCAATCTTAATTAGAATTCAAAATAATCTAAAGACACCATATTACAGGATTTTAAGTTTCCTACTTTGAAAACTGCGAAAAGTCTCATTTGACATCGCCCCACCCCTTCCCCTCTTTTAACGATTTGGGGACCGATATCCGAAAAAAAGATGCAAGTAATTTTTGTTAGTGACAAATAGTCCTTTACCAATTTTTAGCTTTTACCTTAAAAATTGCGGAATGTTCCTTACAAACTTCCACCCCCCGTTTTAGGGAAGTGGGGGGTAAGAAACAGACAGAAAGTAGCCTATGCCACTCTACATCACTTCAACTATCACCACTTAAAAAACACTTCTATTCGTCTTTTCGTTTTTTTCGTGAAAGACGGACAAACAGACACGTCATAATCAGCTCATTAAACGTCCCCATCGAGGTTTACCAGCCTACCCGTCCGCGGGTGTATAGGCCTTAGTCGTCCACGCGGGCCCAGTGCGGGTTGGATGACTTCACGCACAACCTTTGAATCTATTCGCAACCGCAGGTATCCTCACGATGTTTTTCTTCACCGTAAGAGCGTCGGATAATATACATATAACATTATTTAATATTAATATGTATTAATCCACAGTTGGAGATCCAGAAAGAGTTGGAGCGACGTGCCCAAGGTCAGGGTGCAGCTGAACTGAAGAAATGGCAGGCGGACCAGGAGCTGAAGCAAATGCAGGTGATGATGGGTGACCGCTGGTTACATTGAAATAAAATTGCAGTGTCTATTTGTAATTTTGAAATAACCATTTTTTTCCTTATGCGTATGTAAATATGTCAAAATAACATTTTAAAATTTTTTGTCTGTCTGTTTGATCCGGGTAATCTCTGAAAAGGCTTTACCGATTTTAACGGGACTGTTATTGGCAGGTCGCTGATCTAATAAGGAAAAACATAGGTTACTTTTATTTTAGACAATAATTTTTATTTTCGAAAATCAATCAGTGCGTCGCGTGACTTAACAAAACTGTTTAAGGTTAGTTTTACTGCGGGAGAATATAGTCTTATAACGCGAGAAACACCGCGGGGCACAGCTAGTATAAAATTTTTCAAATGGGTTTTGCACTTTGATAAGACTGATAAAACTGGTCTTCGCGGCTAGTATAAAATTTTCAAAATGGATTTGAACTTGGACTTTGATAAAACTGATCATGTCTTCATGTAACCCTTCACCAGGAGGAGCGTAAACGGGAGAAGATGGAGAACAACCTGGCCAGACAGAGGATACTGGAGCAGATCGCCCAGGACCGCGCCGAGAGGAAGGCCAGAGATAACCCCTCGCCCACGGTACCTGTGCCTGCCCCATTGGTACCGAACGTCGCCCAACACGCCGCTAGTGAGTGTATGTTGGATATATGAGATTTTATTTATTGTTAACCCATTTGGTGTATTATTTGAGATAATAATAAATATCATATAATATCAGTACAGTAAGGTTGAATGGATGCCAATGATTAAAATTCACCCTGTATAATATAATGTGGACTATTCAGAAGACCCTGGTCTATTCAGTAGACCGTGGTCTTTTCAGTTGACCCTGGACTATTCAGTAGACCCTGGTTTATTTAGTAGACCCTTGTTTATTTAGACCCTGGTCTATTCAGTAGATCCTGGTCTATTAAGTAGACCCTGGTCTATTCAGTAGATCCTGGTCTATTCAGTAGACCAAAGTCTTTTCAAAATACCATGCATAGAAAAGACTAAGGCGTGATTTAACGTAATCTCAATGTTCAGCATCAGGAGACGGCGGTTCGAGGGCCCGGGTTCAGTTCAAAATGCCAGACCGCACGTCACACACGGCGCACTTCGACGCTACAGATACTTTGGGTGACGTCCACCGGTACATTGCGGAGAATTTGCAGGTTTGTGCCTAGATTTAGATAATTTATACCCACTGGAGTTTTATTTCTATGTATAATATGTTTATATTTACAAAAAATGTATATAAGTATGTGTATCCGTTGTTTAGTACCCATACTACAGGCTTCACGCTTAACTTGGGGCTAGATGGCGCTGTGTGAATGTCAGTGGATATTTATTATTATGTAATGGATTATCTGATGACTTAACAGATGTCGCCATCATCGTTCTCCCTATGGACCGCGTTCCCCCGTCGGGAGTTGACGGAAACGTCGGCGACCTTACGGACTTTAGAGTTGGCGCCGTCAGCTGCCCTACTCGTGATGCCGCGTAGGGCCGTCACACAGGTGGCCGCGCCTACACCTATCGCTTCTATTGTTGGTGAGTTAACCAGCTGTATTTTATTTATTTTATTTTATTTAATATCCGGTCGAAGCCGCATATACTTAGTGAAAAACATGGCACCGTTACTTGGCTCCGTAATTGCCGCACGCTGGCCGAAACATTACCAAACGATAAGGATCGAGTTCTGAGCTTGCTTGATTGCTGGCTCGTGTTATGTTTTATAACTCAATATGAATGGGGCTTTGTATTAAAACCAAATGTTGTTTGAATACAATGTTTAGAAATTTAATATAGGGGTGCGAACATCTGGGTACGCGAAAATTTTGCGAATTAAAAAAGTTGATATCGCCCGCGCAACCAAAAGCGTTTATTAAGAAGGGCGTTCTGCTTCACGCGGCTATATTCTCTCTAACTGAATACAATTCGCTTTTAATAGAAATACAGAGTATCTCTCACTCTCTTCAACCTATCGTAGTGGAGTCACTGCTGGACACAGGTCTCTCCCATTTTGCGACAGATATCCCGCTCCTCCGCTTCCCTCATCCAGCCTCCACCGACCATTCGCAAGTCGTCGGTCCATCGGTCGGTGGATATCCTTACACCTGCCTTAATAATAATATAATCGTTTATTTATCCCTCAATATGATAACAGTACAGGCTATTTCATAAACAATAATTTTATTTGACAATAAAATGTAAAAACAAATGTTTTGTTTAGTTATATTGAGCGAGCGGAACCTGTTGTAGGTTAACCATGTGTTACAGAGTCCCGGCCCCATAAAATCGGATATTTTCTATAAATACTATATGTACTTGATGACGTATTAAAGCTATTTAAGTAATAATACGACCCATTTGGTGTAACGGTTGAGACGTCCGCTACACCAAGGGTTCCGGGTTCGATCCTCGGGCAGTACAAACATTTGTGCGCATGAACATGTCTGTTTGTAATGGCCTGGGTGTGTTCTATGTATAATATGTATGTATTTACAAAAGAAAATGTATAGTAAGTATGTTTATCAGTTGTTTAATACCCTAACTTCAAGCTTGCGCTTAATATGGGGCTAGATGGCGTTGTGTGAATGTCAGTATATATTAATTTTATTTATAATTTATTTATATTTTTATCTTTAACCAATTCTTTTGCCTCATGCGCGGAGCACTAACATAATATTATAATAATTAAATTACAAAATAATCTTAAACTAAAAAGAGTACGGACCATGAGTCTGTAGATGTAATTTTATTAATAAAAAAATATATATATTTATATTATTTTATTCTATGGAGATTCAAAGAAATATGTTCAAAAATTTAAAGTATTGCACAATTTTTTCAACTTTGAAAGTGTCTCTCGCGCAAACTGGTTCTTGTGTTATCGTACGAATACTATGTATGATGCCTCAAAGTACCACGAGCTGTGTAGAAAACATCACCTTCTCCCTTTGGAGTTGCGGCGAAACATAAATGATATTACCTACCTATTTATTAAAACTTTCCTCTGGATCAATTGATTGTCCTGATTTATTGAGCCGTGTTGGATTGAGTGTGCCAATTAGATGTTTAAGAAAACACAACATTCTTTTCCTTCCACTAGTCCGTACTAACTATAGGCAAAACGAATATCTGTGGCGCTTTGGTGATAAATTCAACCAATTAAATGCTATTTTTGACTTTGATCTCTTCAATACTAGTGTGAATTTTTTTGAAAGTACCCAAATTTGAGTAATTTCTTGTGTTGATTTTGTGTTGGCTCATTTGTTGTATTTTAATTGTTTAGTTTTATTAAGCATTCGGGTGTTCTTTTGTATACAATCTTTATTAGTGAGGACCTATAATTGGCTACCTGTTGTTATATGTGTATATTTTTGTGTTTCGTTGCTGTTGGTCCTCCTATGAAATAAATAAATAAATAAACTATTCAATTTATGAAAAAATGTGATTAGAAACCTCGATATCATTTTTCAAGCTCTACACATTGATACCCCACACGCGGGTACGCTGAAAACAAAAAAAACAGTTTAATGTAACCCCAAAATATATTTATTTATTGTCCAGTTTCTTGTCAAAACCTAATAGCGGTTCACAGAATACATATACTTACAAAGTTTCAATAGTGTGTGTTTAT
>PQWD01002819.1:0-47107 GCA_019425675.1 Leucinodes orbonalis
GGTCGCATATTTTAAACTGAAACTTTTTTCATGATACCCACTATTGTGGGTTATCAATGTAGGTATGTATGGGTCTTTAAAAATGATAATGAGGCTTTCAGTATATATTTTTAAATAAAATAATTTTTAAGTTTGAGTTTGTGAGTGTTATTTAAAATTTGTTATTTTACCGCAGAAATATAATATAGTCTATTTAATACCTACCAATAATATTTTGTTTTTTTGTCCAACATCATAATTTTTAACCCAGGAAGACCAAACTTCAAAATATTTGCGTATAAAATTTTATGGTAACGTTTTATTTTAATTTTTGTTGTAGATAAAATTAACAGCGTTGCTGTATCTGACTCCATGTTATTTTAACACAATTTATAAATCTAATTCTGCAGGTGCGACGACGACGCCCGGCTTAATTCTAGCAATATGTTCGATACCAAGGTCACATCCCTATTGACGCACACTAATACAAATCTGTAACTGCACACTAACAAAAATTAGACACCGCCTTTCAATATACAGTCTGTCTACCTCATAATATGTCTATGCCTTAACATAACCCAAACATATTTGTTTTTATCCCAACAAATAATGAAAACAAACAGAAACCGCATGAACATTGCCAAAGCGAAAATAAAATAAAACTAAACTGTGATCAAAACAAAGCTTCATTGTTTTGTTTTCAATGTGACATTGAATAGACGGCCAACAACTTCGGGCTCGTGGCCCATCAATCCTTCTAAATGGTTAAACAAATAAACACTCTCCCTTCGAGTTATCAATCATTTATACTTCAATTTAATAAATTTCGACGAGATTAGCAACAGAGATTCCCGTGCCCCTTTGAGATACCACCATAGAGTAAATAAAAGCGTACAGAGAGTTCATTCGTTGAACGTGATAGTTTTAGATACTTATAAAAGACGGCCGCTTCTTCAAATTTAATTACAGAGCGTTGATAAGGGCTGAATCTGACGCAAATCCATTTCATCCAAAGTGAAGCTTGCCTAAAATAGACAGTTTATAATTTTTTGAGAAAGTTTTCATTATCTTTTAAGGATTAAGTTTTGTCTCGCTGAAGACGATTAGACGTCAGTGTAACTTAGACTCGGGACTACATTAAAATGGTACAAAATCAAAAGTACGAGCGCACTACTATGTCAATACGATATGTAAGCGACGTGATAATTAATGAATATTTTGCCTAACTGACGCGATGGGCAATCATTTGCCGCGGACACTTTTTGAGTGAGATTATGCATCAGGTTAGTTTCTTGTTTATCTAATGTTAAAAATTTCCCATAGCTATGCAGTATGTGAAGACCTGTCTTCTACACTCGGATAACTAATGATAATTCTATTAGTGATTTAACCTATCAACTTCTAAATCATTTCGAATCGACAGCCAACATCCATTGAAACATAGCCATGCGTAACTTACTTCATAATTTTGGTGTGGTATATGTCATAGGTAGGATTATCATGACAAAATTGACGTCATTTACCTAACTATAAGAGTAAGCACAGTTTATTAAGACTACCTAAAGAATACAACCAGATCATTATTGACATAGCTTATAATTTCTGAAGTTTTAGTCGTACCAAATATTATTACTGACCACCTAAAAGTTAGCCTTTTACTTTGATGTTTGAGATAAACAACGTTGTTAGCTGAGTTTCCACTCGTTGGTGCTCTTAGGCTCTTTGCTTAAAGCGCTTGCTAAGAGCCCTTAGCGCCCCACGACTGTCCAGTGAAACTGTTGACTTGTATATTTTATTAAAAAAAAACAACGATGCTAACAGTATTGGAAATAACAAAGTATTGAGGGGGCACTATTATTTTAAATTTGGTTTTCTTCACTGAACAAATTATGTTAAGTGTAGACATACTTTCGTCTATGGGACACTTTTGGATTTTTGTACATACATACATTATTGACAAATACACACTGAAAGGTAGACACAGACATGTATAGTCTTATGGCCATATTCTGAAACCTCGTATTGTCATATGCATTGAAGTCTAATATAATGCAACGACTTTTCATTCCGATCCCTATAATTGGTCCGTTATTTAATGGGCCCACTCGATTATGAAAATCTGGACTGTAGTACTAAACCAATCCGAGCAAGTCCAATTGCCCTTAAATAATGGCGAAGATCTACATAGTCCACCTTGAACTGTATGAATGTATGTATGTTTGGTAGAACAAATCCAAACGTGACTAACCTTATAAAAAATCTTTACTCCAGTGTAATCCCATTATATTTAAATGCATAAAACAAAAACGTTGTTAGCTAACATGTTTGTCATATACAAATACGCTATAATCCTGTGGTCCTTTGACCTCGGCTCTATCTCCGGCCGAGAGTTTTAATTACGGCTTATTGTGGGTAACTTGAGCAAAAACCATCTGGAACAATAGCAACTAATCTAAGAAGTTGGGCAGCTACAAGCTTTCCGGCCTTTTGAGACTATACTTATTATGCATACGTATTAGTCTTATTGTAACTGCAACGTATCTATCAAAAGCTGAGATTAATTAGTATATAAATATGATAATTTGTAGTTTTATAAAGTATATTTTGTAAAATTAAATACATTAAGTTAATTCTATTCGATGAATAAGAATCGCAAATATGTAATTTTAGGTCCTGGTACCTAAACAACAGTTTTATGTCTTTCATAGTTCTGAGTAAAATACTGTGACTTTTCCCACATCAACCACAGCCTAACATGTAACAGCCAAACAATGAAGTATTAAATTAGTATATAGTTCAGTATACAATTTAAACTAATTGTATCTTAAAAAATATAAGTCTTTGTTTACTTGACGATCACAAGGCTCGTAAAGTTTATCGTATTCGAGTGGATATTTTCGCAATCTGTATAATTAATGTTTGCGTTTTAGATTGCTTTTGTTGGGAGTCGATTGTAATTTTATGCGCAATGAATAAAACGTTAGCGTCTCCGGAAGGCTTATAGGCCGAGGGCTGTAAACAAATACAATTAATATTGTTGATGATTATCGTAGAGATCTCGAAGAACCAGTAAAACATTAAAACTTTTGAAACTGGAATATTTTATAACCGAACATGAATGCTAAAATATTGATCAAGAAAAACAGTATTCAATATTGGAAAAGAAGTATTTTATAAATAATAGTAACTAAAGTAAATAGGTAGATCTATATTCAGCATCTGTTTGACTCTTCAGTTCTGAGAACATAGGTACGTTAATAGATTTTGCTTTAGCCGATTAAAAGATTTATTCACGAGTATGTTTAGGCCAAACCCATAAAGCAAATTTCTTTTACTAGCGTACGTAAATAAATATCCACATTCTTATATTTATTCAGGTTTCGTCGACTTGTATATGCTACACCCGTCGCCCAGTATTTGTTACGATGGGCGAGTACAATACTCGTTACGTTTGGGATTTAGGGTCATATTTAAAATCTAAATATTATTATTCAAATAATTCTGTTACAGATTTTGAATCGTCAATTATTATTTTATTCTTTATGACTCTACCAATGGTTCGAAATAAGTAGGATCTTCGAGAAGAGCCGGCAAGAAACTCGATAGTCACTTTTTATGTTACAGAGTTTTGTCATTTAAAATTTATTAAAACAGTTAAGTGTACTTTTTATCATATCTAACCACGAATTATTTGTTAAAAGTTATGTTTCTTGCGTACAAATAAGGTATTGTCGGAGTCAGAGAGACAGAGTTACATGTAACGCCCTCCAGGCAAACAGCAAAACATGTCTTACGAAGCATTATGTTTCTTTCTCATCACTCTTCCCAAGAAATTGTTATAAAAAATATGGAAAATATTACACAAAGTCAACTACTACTACGTGTTCTCCCCCGATTCGATTCTCCGAGTAACAACTCCGGGTCAAGCATAACTCAAGAAGACTTTTTGTAGTGTACCAGAATAAAAAAATGCATACCTATATACTTATAAAGATCACCATTATGATCAGCCTATAACAGCCTACTGCAGGGCAAAGGCCTTGGCGAGATTGGGCCGTAACTGACCAATCGGGCCTCATGCTGATTGGTGGGTCTAAGCAACTGCCATCCTAAGATTGTAGTCGGACCTTTGGACAATTTTCCAAACCAGGCAGTCCCTAAACAGTCCCTATTCGCGTAACCGGCGTGTGCCGGGCCGTTTTTCTCCCCAAACATATGTTAGGCTACCAAGCCCCCCACGCAACGCCCTAAGCCGAGGTTCGAGTCCCGTTCGGGGACGCCCTCAGGCTCGTTGTATAAATTATTAAGGCAGAGAGCCTTCAGCGCTCGCCAATTGCTCGGTGAAAAAAAAGGAAAGTAAAGGCCATCTGCGACCAACAGCAGTAGTCAGTTCGAAAAAAGAGTCCTAACCATACGAGGAAAAGTCGCACAAAGTGATATTTCCCCGCGGGATTCGAACCCTCGATCTCCAGCTGTGCTCACTAGACCACGGAGACTTATAAAGATATAGTACTAATATAAAACATATATTTTTCTCATTAAATAATGTGCTCAAATAGTGAGATTTTTTCCAAGAACATTTTAATACAACCTTGGAGTTTTAGTTCAGCGAATAATTTGCTCAAACCGTTCTTAACTAGACATAATAATTGCATTGACGATTACTTATGCTTTTCAAATTTACTGTTTGTCAAATTTGACCGTCTTTGGGTGTTAAAATAATATTTGTTTAATCACAATTACCGAAAGTATCTTTGGTCGAGTGCAAACAGATGGGGATAAATAACTTCCCCTTGTAATTTTAAATAAAAGCATGACAAATTCTAATTAAAATGACCCAGCATAGTATTAAATTCGAACTCCAAGAATAAGGCAACTCCACAACAAAGCGAGGGACGCAGTTGATGAAATTTTAAAGTTGTTGAACTTGCGACCACAACGGAGTACTGCTGAGGCTGTGGAATAATTTATTATTGTAATTCACTTATCATCATATTCCTTAATTTGTATACATCTTTGAGGATTCTATTTGTCCTATACTTTTAATATTTAGCTTCTAAAATACAATTATTGGTTTCAAACCTTGTGATTACGAGCTTTTTATATTTGTGTACGCAATAGTATGCTAGAAATAAAATATGGGATAGGCTGATAAACGTATATACGTAAAATATTGATATGCTTATGTTGAGTCAAGAATGTTGAAGTTGCGAAAGAAAAAGAAAAACAGAAGGTGAGAAATATTGGGATGAGTGAAGTCCTTTTGTAATAAGTAAGCGAAAAAAATTCAATTCCTTCACAAAAGGCTGGACATGCTAGTACAAAGTGTTGTCCTTACAAATATGTCCGCAGGCCGATTTAGTCCAATTTTTCTTTGTTGTGCGTTTCCATTATTTTCGTTATGTACTTGGTATCCCCAATATTCGGGTCTTTATAAAGATAACGTCGTAGTGTAGACCTGTCGTGCCTGACAACGTTTGATGTTACATTTCACGTTGTTTTAATATTTACCTACTTATTTGTGTTTTCAGAACGGCCATTTTATAAGCTTTTTTGTTTCACCTATTCCGTTGTCGGTCTGTAATAAAATCTTGCAATTATTACGTAAACAATAAAAGAAACAACGTTCTGACAAACAAAAAGTTTCGACATCTGTTTTTGTCGTTTGTAGGATTGTATTAGTTTCTATTTGTTAAATGTGTATGAGTTTTAATTGTCAGATGATACTATCGGATCAAACGGCAACGGGCGTGTTATTAAATGTAGATTATTGCTTATATTTTAAACACTCTAATTATTGCTTATTTTAATTTTTTTTAAAAAAATTTACTAGAGTAGGCATAGGCCGCCATCTTACCTGATGTTAAGCGATGATGGGGCCGAAGATGAATCATACCTATTTAGGAATAATTATTTATGTAACAATGGTTTATCGGTTTTTCATACTGAACAATAATACGAACACAAAAAGCAATTAACGATTTTCTGCTTTATACACGTTGTATTCTAAAAATATTGGATAACTGGGTCAAGAGATTCTGGTAATGTTATTTATTTATTGTATTCGGAAGTGAGCTTGAGAATATTGAACTAAAGAATTTAACTTACTCCCATACCGACTGAATTTAAATAAATTTCTCCAAAGGATTTTCCATGTTGATAAAAATTTTATTCGATAATTCGCAAGTTTTATCTCTTATTATGTATAAAAGCTTACCAACAAATAAACAAAACTCCTAAAAATACTCAAAAGGGTAAAAGTTGGGGTTCGGGCTTCTTAATATACTAATATATTTAAGATGACTATCGATTTGGTATCATAGGTGAAAAGTCTGCTTTTATTACCCTGGATAAAATAGCTAATTTGCATTGGTTTGCGGGTCTTATAGGTATTTATAGTATTTAGTTTCTATATTATTGTACTCCAATGAAATATACGTCCAATAATGACTATTAAGCTATTTACATCCAGCGCTACCTTCTTGAGGTTATACTACCTACGTCGAGGCTTCGATTTTATTGATCTTTAGAACGCCAGGAATCTAGACACATAAAATGTATTTTTTCTGATACCATTAGGGTGTCAATGTCTTGATTTTGACGCATTTGTTATCGTTAGCCAGCTAGTCAAATAATAATCAGAATATTGTAGTTTAATTTTTGAAACAAAACAAAAAAATGATACATTTTTATACTGAAATTATCATAACGATTCTATCCGAACAAAGCTATGAACCTGTATACTTAACAACAACGCCCTTTTCCGAATGTAACACAAAACTCCATTATTTTAATATTTTGGAATGTACTTTAAATACTCAATTAATTAATGTCTGTGTTTTTTTCAACTGTTGGAACTTGTTTCTATATTTGAATTCTATGAGTATGGTATGAATACATTTTAATGAATATTGCCTTTCAATCCTAAAAAAAGTAGCATGGCGGTTCGTACATGAAACGGCGTCGACGTTGATAAATTGGTAAGCGCGTCACTCGGGAAATTATTTAAAACACTCGCTTCCTGGCATGATATTAGGCTCATTTTCCACCTCAAAAACTTCCTATAAGCCATATATTTAAGTGTTTGGTATGTTTTAGAAGTCTTTTATTTTAAATTATGCGTAATCTTGGCATATTTCTAACTTAACATGGTGTCATTAAAAGATCTAAAAGAGGTAAGTTCTTTTCTGAAAATAAAATTGTAATCAGGGATATAATCTACTGTTGGTTAGTGAAATTTTAATTGAATCAAAACTTATTTTATAGAAAAATCGCGTGTAAATTAATAATTGTTGCTCAAGTCATGTGGAACAAATCAGGAAAGCTTCATATTTTATTTGGCAAAATTCATCGCAGGCGTGTGAAGTTCATTTAAAAAGATGAGTTTGTTGAAGAGTCATCGTACCGTGTATGTACATTGAGTTACTATTTTTCATGATGATTCAAGATTAAAACAATGCTATGAAGACCTAGCTCAGATCTTTGGAGATAAGATAAGTACATTTTACATCTATATTTGCTATACCTAAGGTTTTGGGCAAAATTCTCATTATTAGTTGTGATTAACCTTTTTTTCTTGTTTCAAACTTGGTGACAATCCACAAAGGTCGTCAGTTAGCTTAATAACTATTATACAAACTATTCATAATGGTAATCATATTGACTGCACAGATACAACAAGGCTGTCTTCCATTACACCGTAGACTGCGCCCGTGTTAGATCGAGAGGCTATGAGCACTGACAGCTAATTGTGTCATCGAGCACTTGAAGGTTTCCAAGAACTGACGGTCCAAATTGGTATATAAATGAAAATGCAGATCCTTATTTGTGACGTGAAGACTTTCAATGGATACTAGAACATTTACACCAAAAAAAAGTAAAACTGTGATTACGAGGGAAATAAGAAAGTTTAAGTTACCAACGCAGAATTACACACAGTCCCACTCATGTAAATTATTGATTTTAAAGCTTCAGCCCGAGGGACTTATGCGGTGTGTAAAAAATAGCCTTAATAGATCTTGAAGACGCACGGAGTAGTGCTTCGGATAACAAAGCAAAGCAATCGGGCTCTAATGTGTGCCATTTACGAGCACCAGTTCCCGACGGAGATAAATACTGAGCGACGATAGATGGCCGTTATCCGACGTTTACGCATATGAATATCTTCTATCTTTGGAAGAAAGAAAAGTGTTTATAAACCACACCCAAAGAGCTAAGGGTCATTAACATAAAAATAAAAGAGAGCTAAAGTAGAAAATGAAAAGGCAAGAAATGGAAAAAACTGGAGCTATAATAAAAAAGAAAGAAAGAAAACATAAGCCACGTGTACTTCGTAGCGTTTTCTTAAGATTAGAAAACTATTTCAGATAATGTCTTATGCAAAGCAAGCCGCAATTTATTATGGCTGCAGTAACAGAGCGGGACGGGAATTAATCACTTCGCCAGTGGGCAGGCCAGCAGCAATTTACATCACAAGGGGGATCGACCATGTTTCTTTTTCCTGTTACTAATGGTGGAATCATTAAATTTTTCGCGCAACATTACCTTGACAGCATTAAAATGTTTAATCAAAAGCATTTCCGAAAACAAATTTCCCACCTAGGTGGTCTATGCACAAGATAGTCGACTTTAAGTTTTTTTTTTCGAGCTGACTACTCCTGTTGGGCATAGCCTTCACAGCTTCACCGATCAAATACCGATATCAAATCGTTAATTAAGCACATTAATTAACGGCTTGCTATCGGTATTTTCATTTATATAAACATTTCAGCTACTTTGAAATGAATAGTCTCTAGTAGCGGAGTTAAATGTTCAATTTATGATGATACTCGTAAAAACTGTTGTAAATTTAGGCAAACCATTTTAACTAGCTTATTCTGTTTCACAGTATATAGTGTATAGAAACTGATGAGAGCCCTTAACTCTTTATAATCTTGGCAAGGAATGAATTTTGTGTTTGACAACTTCATATCGGGAAGTTTAATTTTTTTTTTGTTTCCCTTTGAATAATCTTCAAAGGAGATTTTAATACTTTTAAGGAGAGTCGCGGGTGGTCGTTGGATGCAAATAGCCTCCGACAAGGGGAGGTGGATATTTTTGAGGGAGGCCTTTGTTCAGCAGTAGACGTAATATGGCTGTAATGATGATGATGATGAATAATCTTCAATACGTTTTAACTTTTAAGTAAAGAACTTTGTTCTTTTAGTTTTCCACTAAGGGTTATGTTGAATAAGATCTTATTTTTTTATTTTTACCAGAAATAAGTTTGGGTGTTCTTATTATAAAAGATCGACAGTGTTGTTAACTATTAATTTGATTAGTTAACTTAGTTGTTCTACAATCGAAATAAAATAATAAGTACCACGGTGTTTGAATAACATTTCAACATTATCAAAACGTTGTAGATAAGAGGCGAAATTACACAGAAATATTAATCACAATAATGTTTATTCTAGCTCAGAAACCATTCAAAACTAGCCAGTAAATCATCATAAAACTAAATCCCAACTTTTATGAGCTTGTACGTTGTTGTGAAAAAGTAACGTAACTTACCATAAACATAAATAGCGGGTGTACTGTGCTTGAGAAGGGGCAAAACTTCCAAAAAACAAGTTGTGATAAAACTTTCACAATAAAACCTCACCACTTCTATTTCAGTGCACGTTTTAACGGCGCACGATGTCTTTTCTTCGAGTTACATACTTGTACATAGTGTGGGTTTAGTCTCGTTGATAATTCAGCAGGGCACACGGCCCGGCATTATTTGACGCCCGAGTGAAGTGAATCCACTTTCTATACCGATGTAATGTACGCAAATCCACTTTCGTGCTTTTGGATCTAGTCAAGCAGGATCCGGTTTTACATTTGAGTGGAAAATTTAGCCAATATTCGGGTATTCTTGTTTGAACTGTTGTCAACCTACTAACTTTTACGTAGGATTTTGCATTGTGCTTATTTTCGTTTATTACTATTTTTTTTTATAACATAGGGAGGCAAACGAGCATGCAATTCACCTGATGGAAAGTGTCACCGCCGCCCATGGACATTTGCAACAGCTGAGGTCGCAGGGATGTGCTGCCGGCCCTTTTATGTCATTTTTTGATTGTAGTTTATTCTATACATGAAAAAATCGTGCTCAAATAAATTATCTATATCTTAACTTCAGTCTTCAGGAGAATGATAAAGTTCAGCCCCTTCAGTTTTTAAATTTGATATCCTTTGTAAGATGCTCTCAAAACAAATTACATAGTCAAAGAAAATTATCAAAAGAATAATTTCAACTTTCCGAAAGAGTTTAATGTTCATAAAGCAACTGTTATACTGCTTTAAAAAATTACGCACTTAGTAGTCGTTCTAGTCATAAAATTAATTGTTTCATTTGTCTAACGAGGTTAAACGAGGTCTGAACTAAAAGGCGTAGGAAATATTGCCCACTCATTTGTGGCAGCGTTGCATTAGGATAATTTGCTGAGATTTGCTCTGACCTTTTTGTCAGCCAAATGTTCGTAAGTACATGCCAATTAATATGAACTGCCACTTAATGGGGGAGTGGTCTGAGCATCGAGTAAAAATCGCTTCTTGATCCAGACTTGTGTGTTCGTGGCGTGGTTAGCGCAAACATTTTTGGAATATTTGTATGCGATTTTCTCAATTTCGCAAGGTATTTTGTCACATTTTATAGCCTGTGTTGCGGGTTGGAACCTTTATCAACAGACTGAGCCCGAACCACTCATCTAAAAATACAGTAAATTGTATTATATTAAATTGCCTAATGTTTCAAGTCTATCCCACCGCGGTGGTTCACTGTTTCTTTGAGGGTTGCCGGAAAAACGTCCGCTATTTGTTGCAGCACGTTGCCAAAGCAGGTGTGGTTGGATTAGATCTCAGATGTGTGCCGTACTCAATGCACAGCATGATGTTTAATAGACCGTATTACTGTTATAGTATATAATGTAATAGTCCTTTTCGAAACTTCGCCATAATCCCTTGCACGTTTCAGGTCTCATAAATGTAATAGGTGCTTTAAAAGGCAGCGATTCTCGTTTGACCGGATAGAAGTTTGGGGAGTATCTAACCGTTATATTTCGCATAACGCAGGTACAATGAACATCAAAATAAGATACACACTTTTAGTTTTTCGAGAGAACTCGATATACAACATAATTCACTGTAAACCAATTTTATTAAAACTACAAAAGAAGTATTTTTAAAAATTATAACTATAAGTATATTTAACCATACATTCATTTGTAGTTTATTAAAAACCTAAGTAAGATTCATTGTTTTTTTATTAAGTCACAAAGTGAACGGGATGGTCAGTTCACTTAGCTAGTGGTAAGTGATACGTCTGACCATGACAGATGCAGTGTTGGTGGACAAATAATAACAGGACCAGTCATTTTCTACCACTGCCTGCGCCCGCCACCCGAGATGACAAACGTAAGGTCCCTCTTCTCGGAACACAAAAGTGAAAACTCTCCAAGTTGTAAATGTTCATCAAATTTTGAATCCGACTGTACAAGGTGTATATATACCCACGCGTTTTACGCATTACGTACATGAAATTGCATATACGTTACTGGAGTGCAGTAAAACGATCTTTCTGTGATATAACTTCGTGATGACACACGTTCAGTTCTTGATGGGCCATTAACGGGACAGCAAAAAGCGTACTTGCCACAAGGAAAGTGAAAATTCTACGATACTTTGACGAAGGAAAAATGAGTTTTAGGATGTTTAGGTGTTATTTTTAATTGTTTTAGACGTTGGTTGTCGGTATATTTGTACATATTGAAGCATGTTAGGTTTATGCCCTTTTTACGACATGCACAATGAATGTGTTTTCTATTCCGGGACACTTTCAAAAATTTTTGTAAAGAAAAATTTATTTTTCACCGGAAAGGCTCCAACATTTTCGACAGGGCTTTTACTGGTGGAGAGCTTATATCATACAAAGTACCTTAGTTGGTTAATTTTTAACGAGGACCAAATTGCGGATACAATTAGCGGGCTAATATTTTATACTCTATTTATACCGAGTAACATCAGCTCTTTCTATATATATATGTATTTTGCAGTTATATACATTAAACTTTCATTGTTGGATAAGGCCTTTACACTTTAGCGATTAGCATAAATTAAATACAAACGACTTTTACGGTTTAAAGCGCGTAAATGACAAAACATTTGAAGTATTCATTTATATTTTCCAGACGATTCGGGGACTTTGCAACATGGGTAGACAGACGCCTATGTCTGCCTTGCAAATTAGTTTTATATTTTGAAATAACGCGATTCTATTCGTAAAATTGGTTTCTATTGAATAATTAGTTTTCTTTTTAATTAAAACAAATACAGGTTACAGTGATAAAATAATACCAGTTTTTCTCCGTAGACATTCCTCGACCACAAAAGCGAGCGGCCGTCAAACACAATATCATTAACACAGACAATATCTTTTACTGTCTGACATTATTGAAAATATCGTGCCAAATGGGATACGTTCGAATTGAAATTCCAATGGAACAACGGGACCGAATCAATAGTGCATAGTTGCAGTGGCGTGCACAGAGATTATGAGTAGGGTATGCAAAGTGAGTCTCACATAAAAAATAAATAATTTACATTTTTGTCAGACTGAGTGCTGTTAGTTACCTACAGTAGATTGATCGCCTATGGTTTCAAATCTGTAGCGTAACCCTTTTTATGTAATATTTTTAAGAACTCTTTTAAATCTGTGTGTAAATGTCAGATTCTTATTTGGACCATGCTGTGTAAGCCATCTAGTGCATTAATTTCTTCTGGAACTAGATTGTAATCTGTCTGCGAACCAAATTTGAATAAATCATAAAATCATTTAATATGATATCGATTTTTCAGGTTGTCTAGACGCACAGGGTATGCACTGCTTATTTGCATATATGGGGTGCACGTCACTGCATAGTCGAGGTGCAATTGCTACGCTTGCGGTGTATGTTTAATGTATGAATGGACTGAACTAGATTTATTTATGAAGATACTTTAACTTTTTAGTTGTGAACTAGTTAACTGATAACGTGGTTTAGTAGTGTGAGCGTTCAAGTTAAGATAACAACGTAAACTTGGGGTCGTGGTTTTATTTACTTTAGGCATGGGCGTAGTTACACTGGGGCAAGCTGGGGCGGTTGCTCCACCCTAGCTCTGACAAATAGGGTGTCTAATTAAAAAAAAACTCATACTAACAACAATTATAATATCCGTAAAAGAGTAACATTAAAAAAATAGTCGACATGAAAACATCGAGGGAGGGGGGATAGGTTGATTGCTGCCCTAGCCTGAGTCCAAGGCTGGTTACGCCCATGAGTCTAGGACAACGAAAAGTGAGGGATAGTCACTTAAAATGTCCTCTACATCAGAATTTTTCTGCTCAAACGGTCAACGCCCGTGTGACATACACGCCTGCCATTTCTACCTGATGCTCTTCAACGAGCTACGTACAGAAGTACGGGCTTTAGTCGCGACAGTGTTTATTTATTTAAGACCTACATTATTTTCTTATTTATATTTCTAAAATATTTAACTTAATACGTTTATCACGTGCTAATAGTTACAGTTTTTACTACAAAAGCACACGGGATCAAAGCCCAGGGCTCTCATAATCAGTAGGCTGCCGAAAAATAGCAATACATCGATCGATAAGATCCCAATCATAGGACACCACATATCAAAAGAAGAGTTGTAATATTGAACTTGTGAAAATTGCAAGTGATTAAGAACAGTTTTGTTTAGTTTAGTTACACATATGAAAGTGCTTCAAGTTGGAAAACATTAATTTAAAAAATAAGAATGATTGCATGAGATAACGCATCCTCATGGTTTATACATCCATAATAATATTATAAATGTGAAAGTATCTCTGTCTGTCTATCCGTCTGTCTGTCTGTCTGTTTGTTACGCTTTCACGCCTAAACGGCTGAACGGATTTTATTGAAACTTGGTATGTTGATAGAAGGTAACCTAGAATAGGTTTTAGGCTACTTTTTGTCCCGTTTTCACCCCCCACTTCCCTAAAATGGGGGTTGGAAAGTTTGTATGGAACATTCCGCAATGTTTGTAATACGACGCTGAAATTTGGTATGCGGACTATTTTTCAGTAACGAAAAATATGGCATATTTTTTTTTTCAAAAATCCACCCCCAAACCCTTCAAATAGGGGAGGAAGAATGATTTCCGATTTTTCGCAGTTTTAAGGTATCTTATTGAAACTTGGTATGCTGATAGAAGGTAACCTAGAATAGGTTTTAGGCTACTTTATATCCCGTTTTAACCCTCCACATACTTAAAATGGAGGTTGGAAGTTTGTATGGAACATTCCGCAATTTTTTGTAGGACGACGCTGAAATTTGGTATGCGGACTATTCCACTATGCTGGTATATGCTGTCACGGACTTTTTTTAGACCATTAAAAGGGTAACAATACTCTCATACATGGCTTTTGCAAAACTTTGACCGTTTACGCAGCGTACGCAGCGGAATCTCCAAGTAAGAAATTTTCCCCCCGGATTTTGAAACATTCTTCATTGCTGCTCCGCTTCTATTGCTTGTAGCGTGATGATATATAGCCTATAGCCTTCCTCGATAAATGAGCTATCTAACACTGAAAGAATTTTTCAAATCGGGCCAGTAGTTTCTGAGATTAGCGCGTTCAAACAAACAAACGGGGGGAGGGGGGAGGGAGGGTATCCTTTGTATAGTGATATATATAAACATATGTATATATGTACATATATATATTTGGAAATGGACTCCAAAACCTTTAAACTTGGGCGAGGATTCCTATGTATAGTGATATATATGTATACATATTTTTTTAATTTTATCGAATTTACAAACACTTTACGCGAAGCGAAAAAGAAGAAGAAGAAGCAGTGTGGCAGTGTTAAAATTATTCTTTTTTCGTTACCAGGAAAGTGGAGCCATGTTATCCCGAATTTAACGCGAGCAAAGCCGCGTGCAAAAGCTAGCAAAGAATAATACTAAAAACAATAGAGTGCGACTAGTGGCTTTCAAATAGAATCTACTAGAAAAATCTCCTTACGTAATCGTACATGCAATACAATAGTCTCGATGTAAAATTGAGCAGATTTAAGTATTACATAAATTGAAAATTTTTCTTTGCCTATGGACTGACGACTTGCGAAGTTCACTCACTGGAGAAAAATGGAAGACCGGGACATCTGGTGCACGATGGGGGAAGGGGGAGCTATGCCCAGCAGTGGAATGCAAAAGGTCGAAGAGAGAAATATTTTTAGGCCTTAAATCAATTTGAGTAAGGTTTTTTAAAATATACACACCTATGTTTTATCGGACAGTTACATTTTTGATATTACATTAAATACTCTTTTACTGCAAGAGCCCAAAATATTTTTATATTTATGCAAATTTAACTTTTAGCAATTAACTTTGGGAATATCCAGCCGAACTGCTGAACCGTAAGTACGCCAAACAGGATTTAAAGCAGACCGTTAAACAAGTTCCCTCGTGAATGATATGGAAAATCAACTACTCTGTTTCTGGAGAAGATTAATGATAGATGAGGGCAAGTGTGTTTTATTGGCAGTTCTGGTCCCGGCCCCAACAAAGTCGAAACTAGTTGGTTGGTCCGCTCACGTTCGCTGAAGTTAATCAAGTTCCGAAAGAACTAGGCCTTTGTAAGGTCACATTAACAGTTTAATGTAATTTAGTGTTACGTCGATTAGTTAGATTCATTGTTTCAATTGGATGTATAGGTTCAATACCACGATATATTTAAGTTACTGAGATATTCCATTATCTCAAGTTAATATTTGTCTGACGCTATGCTAGATATGATTTTAGAATGTAGTTACTAAAGGAGAGTTTGTGTAAAACCAGTTTATGGAGATGGAACACAAAATATAATATATATAATTGTCAACAATGCAGGTTTCTTCAGGTTCCTAAATGCTAAGAGATTTGTATCAAAACTTGTAACGCTCTTTCAGTGAGCGTTGGTTGGACGATTTTTTAAAGCCATATTCCACCATATCAATTCAGAGTCCATTTGACTACTAAGCATTACCATTTATCATTGTTGTTAAAATTGAAACAAATGAAATTATTTCGTTTATAATACCTATCTACTGACTTCGTATATTTCTATATGTTTGTTCTGTGGAGTGCAGGTAGGCTGTGTGGTTGTTTGATTTTTAAATACGGTTACCTTACGAGATGTTGGCGGGTTGCCAATTTCGAACCATTACTCTGTCCGGCAGGAGAGCAAAACCGTAAAATATCGTTTATCCATAGTAAAATTCTGAAATCTTACTGCGTGCAATGTAAAAAGTAATATTTATGTATTGTATTCCTTTTTTGTAATCAAAAAGCCGTAAACATACAAAAGAAGAAGTGTAAAAAATCAAATGCAAAGCGGAAATTCTGCTGAAAGTGACTTCTGTAATAACAACTGAAATGGATTCGTTTCAATTATTTAAGGGGAGTGGAGCTCAACGCGAAGGCGGGGTTTACCGGGTATTATCGCTTCTCCCATTGACTTTTTATTTTGACACAAACAAATAAACATTAATCACTGTTTTCATAGTCTCGAAACCAATGAATTAATAACGTAAAGTACAGAAGTGGCGAAATAAAATTTTGCCCTTGACTGTTGAGGCATCTCCCGACACGTCTAACAATAGTATTTTGTATTCTGTCTCGAATTCTAACTCAAAATATCTTAATTGAAAT
The DNA here is from genome assembly GCA_019425675.1 of Leucinodes orbonalis. NCBI lineage: Eukaryota > Metazoa > Arthropoda > Insecta > Lepidoptera > Crambidae > Leucinodes > Leucinodes orbonalis. The sequence goes on from PQWD01002819.1 coordinate 16,723, forward strand.
AAATGTTTTACGTTAATTAAAAAAAAATGAAATCAATTTATTTCAGATGCAGCATAGTACATAAAATAATTCTTAAAATTCCCAAAATACTAAACAATAAACAGGCATTCATGCATTATTATTATTTAAATAATTTTAACCTTATCAATCGGCGATAATATTTTTATAAAGTTTTTTACGACTCTATCACTCTCGGTTCACCACAGATGAGCGATGATAAAACAGCTTTTTAACAAGCCGTAATTATCTAGGCTTATGACGGAGAAGTGAGTACAGTCATTTATAAGATTGTGGAATATTTTGGCGTAGAGGTTTGATCGACGCGCTCAACAAAGGCTCCAGTTGATCCCCATGAATCAAACAACATTTGTGTGCAGACATGCTGCTCGCAATGCCAATACTCGCAGTATCTAATAAAAGAAATATACCTTCATACATAGTTTGCCTATGTGTTTTAGGTAAGGATATTCAAATAAATGGTTTTAATTCTTTATTCCGTTTAAAATATACGAGACGAACATCATTCTGTCTGCCATTCTAAAGGTGAATCAGAGTATTGCTACATTACCACATTCAATCATCTGGTGGTACGGAAGAGCCCCCGCCAAGACGAGCCAAGCGAAGCGCAAAGGCACTATTAGAAATAATATATGATTTATTACATCAAGGCCAGAACATCATCGTTTTGTACAGGTTTCAGGCCAAAATATAGTCTAACAATTGAATGTAATCCACAAATAATCCATCAGTATGGAACGGTCCACAGCATAGCTATGGGAAGTCTGGGTCGCAACCCACCACGCGGGCCCACTGCGGTTAGTTGGTGTTAACGGTTACCATCCTAAGATGGAAACCCAGTGTTGCCACCTTAATTTTAGAAAAAGGGCTTTTTGAGAGGTTAAAAAGAGCTGGATAGGGCTATACTGAGCATCAAAAGATTTTCTGTTCTAAAAATGCCGAAACAAACATTTGTCATGAAGCCGTTTTTTAAAGCGTCTAAAAACGTCATCTTGACCGACGCAATAGCATAAAAGTACTTGAAAGTATGTAAAAACTTCATAAATTGGTAATATTTTCAAGACAGTGAAAAAGTGCTAGATTGCCCTTGTCGGGCTAAATCGTTTAAAAAGGAGTTCACCTATACTAAAAAGTGCTAGATAGAGCCACAAAAGGGCAAAGATGGCAATACTGTGGAAGCCGGGACCGACAGCTAAACGTGCCCTCCAAAGCACGAAATAATCTTTCTTTTCGACACTAAGGTGAGTCAGCCTGCAAGGTTCTGAGATCGATCCTCGGGCAGTACAAACATTTGTGTGCATGAACATGTCTGTTTATAATGGTATGAGTGTTTTCAATGTAAAATATGTATGTATTATAAAAATATACTTAAGTATGTTTGTCAGTTGTTTAGCAAATAAATATAAAATGAATAAATAAAAGTAGGCCATAATTTATTATACGATTTTTAAAGCTAGGAAAACAGCAACCCGTCACGCAGCCGTTCGCTGTGCCCACAAGACCATGGAGGCAGTAAACCCATCTTATCATCAGCTCATTAAAAGGTCCCACTGAGGGGCACGAGCCTACCCGTATAGGGTGTATAAGCCTTAGTCGTCAACGCGGGCCTGGTGCGGTAAACCCATCTAAATCTATTAAATAAAAAAAGTCAATTCCTGCTTTAAATTCTTCAATTAAACTACACAGTATTAATAACGCTGTATTTCAGTAGCTTGTACGTTTCGACTATTTATCAAGTGCGGCCCCAGTTCCATCGTAACCCAGGTTTCGTAATATTCCCGAGTTGGAGCGCGTCCGGCTGAACATTAGTGTCGACTCGGTGCTTTGCACTGGACTTAATGTGTTTCGTTCTTTGATGATATGTTTTTTACCAATTTAAAGTAAGAGTAAGAATAAGTTCATGCTAAATATCACCTATTAATCCTATTATTTACTTCCTATCGGTTAGTACCTATAAGGTACATATCGTATTTTTAAACATCTGAATTTATGAAAGTAGTTAATTATGCTAATAGTCAACGGTAGTAACTAAACTGTTTCCTACACCCTTAGACCACAAATGTAAAAATATATAAACGTTAAATCTATTGTGCATATTGATGTACAAATATTAGTAGGAGAGAACATGTCTGTCTGTATTGTTCTGGCTATTTTCATGTGGAAAATGTATGTATATAAAAAAAAGTGTATTTCACTATGTTTATCAGTTATTTCTTACCCATATTACAGGCTAAATGCTTAGATTGGGACAGGATGTCGGCGTATGTATGTCGGTGGATATTTTATTTCTACTGCATCAAAGTGACATAAATCATTAAGGTTAGCCCGTGTCCACCTCGTACTGTTGTTTGCAGAATTATGTTTCAATAATTTCCAGGAAGACCACTTATTGAATAAAAGGTGATAAGTGATAGTATTTTTAACTATCAATTAGGAGTAAGCAGAACTTATATGCTTTATATACTCAAGTTTTCAAACTCTGTCCATAGCGGAACAAAGCTGTTTGATTATTTCGGATTTCTTTTTTGTAGCCATTTGTGGATTTCTATTTGTACTCCGTCCATTTCTTGGTAAGTGTTCATTCTCAGGCGTCCTCAACTATTGGAACGAGTCCAACGTAACCAATTAGTGTCGCCTCGGTGCGTCGGTTTTGGACCCGATCTACGGCACTTTGTTGCTCTTTATAACGGCTTCATTGAAGTTATGATTTGCTACTTTCCAGTTCAGAAATGTTAATAGCAAAAGTTCGATGGCTAGTTGTAAATCAAAGTAAATGGAGTCCCGGATCGGTAAGTTGAGAAACCGAAGCATGAGTATTTGAAGTTCTTTTTGTTAAATAAATTAGTACCAAAACAGGCACAGCTACGCAGAGATCGTGTTGAAAACTTTTTCGTTGTTCCAATGTGGATAGAGCGCCATCTGTTCCCAATTTAAGTAAGAAGCTTGTACTATGTGTGTTAAAAAAACAAATACGATCATGCACATAAACATTTGTACTGACCGTGGACATGGGTCTATCCCAACAATATACCACAAAGGTTGTCAGTCCATAGTGAGCCTGAAATAAGCTACTCTAAATGTCTAGTGCGCAGTTTTCTCACGATGTTTTCCGCAACGCGTTAATAAAATTTCAAAAATTCGTAAATTAGAATTGCACCCTCTAGGTACGAAGGTAACAGCCCGCACTAATGAGAGCACCACGCTCTCTGCACTTCACAATTAGCGTATTTGTTATTTCTATATTAAATACCATAAGCATGCTTTAATTTTTTCGCATCCAATATTATTTGTCAGATATATTACGCGAATGTTAACCTAAATTAGTGACAGACGTCGTGACACACGGCAATGTGTCATTCCGGACCTCAGCCAAGGGTTAAACCTTTTTATAATTATGACTAATAGGACACAGGCGCCGTGTGCCGTGCCTTCATTACGTGGTGACGTCCACATAAACCTTGGGATTTGGAACCTTTATACTGTTCGAACAGCAATTCAATACTCTAAGGCTTTTGCCGTATGCTATGCTCGTAGTCTCTCTTAGTCTCTCTATAATAAAAACGAAGTAACTCGTGGGAGAGCAAAAGTTACTGGATTAGCAAGTTGGTAGGCAGGTAATTTATGTCGCATGGCCGATGACTGTTGGAGCAGACAAATTCTGAAGTGGAGACTGTTTAGTAAGCGTGGCGTAAGACGCCTCAGGCTCGATAGGCCGACAGTTTGTGCTGGATGATAAAAGCGGAGGACCAATCAGACGCAAATGGGAGAGACCTGAATCGTGCAAGTAAAACAACTCACAATATTTGGCTATCAGATGGGTATTCGCAAAGTATTAACTCTTGAGTACCTCCGTGCTTCAAAAGACATGTTAAACTAAAATCATACATCTCATAAGTCTAGTGTTTTGAATGAGTTAAGGATGATTAGATAAATCTCTACGCAAATTCACATTTTGAATGTCATATTAAATGTTAAATGTCATATCTACAGACCATGTACAGACCTATATTTTTAATACTTCTGTTGCAGACTTTAATATATAAAAGCCTCTTTATATGTAGAAGAGAATAGCAGCTTGTTATTAGTTGAATCGTGACCGTGTCGTATATACTAAACAGCCTAAGTGCGCAAATTCATCTAATAGTGTCATGTTACCGTGCCATTACTCATGGCAAACATTTTCGCGAAAGGCTGAAAACGTGATAGCAGTTATAATTTATTTGGGTTGTATTAGAACGCACAGGAGCGGCCCAGCGTTAAAATGTTTTAATTTCGTTTGCCTATTTGTACGTTGAAAACAGGTCACACGCATAATTACCAAGGTTAGGTTGACCTATCAGCTACATTTGTAGATACCAAGCTTACCTAATTAACCATTGGAATCAACAGTGAAAAAAGTGACTGTAAATAAAAAGAATATTTATTTCTCATTTGTCAAAAAATCTAATAAATGAACCATTTTGGTGATAGGGTTCTGAAAACTTTTAAGGATAGTGAAAAGGTTAGATTGAAGGGTTAAATACTAGGCGACCTGCCTAATCTAGTGTCTTTTATATAAGTTTATTTTAATCTCGAGACATTGTCATATATTTTATTTATTTAATTACATACACCAACAGTATAAAATACAAGACATTAAAAGTATACAGCGTTCACCGATGACAACAGTTAAATATTAAATATGTTCTTATTTTTACTTCTACTAAAAATTTACGGTAAAGAGTCATAAATGCTTTTGTGGCAGAAGTACCATTAGTGACTTTTATTTTGAGATTGACTGATGATTTTTATCAATGAATACAATTAATATATCTCAAAGGTAGTCCACATATGTTATATGGTTTCGACTCCCATACGGGCGGCAGATAGCAAGGCGAGGACATTATATAATTTTCCTCTTCTACTTGTACATTGAATACGTTTCCATATACCCTTTTCGGTATATCTAAACGTTAGATTTGCAGGCATGAAATAATAATTTATTTATTTAGAAACTTAACAAAGTACAAAATTATTTGGTGTGTACGGTAATGGCTGCGTTAATTTTACAATTGTGTCACAGCCATTAGCGCCCACCTAAAAAGAACAACATACTCGTAATAGGTAGGTTTTTGAGTAGTTACATATAGTTCAGTAAGTAAGGCGACTCAATGGTGTGGACTGTTGACGTTCCAATCCCGCCACGTACCAATATGATTACGAATCTCCGAAATTATATGTACGTTATCCGACGCTCCTACGGTGAAGGAAAACATCGTAAGGAAACCTGCGAAGAGATTCAAAGGTTGTGCGTGAACGACGACTAAGGTCTATACACCCTTTAAGGATAGGCTCCTGCCCCTCGGTGGGGACATAAGACGAACCATTTGATGTAATGGTTGAGACGTCAGCTACTACACCAAGGGGTTCGATACCCGGGCAGTGCTAACATTTATGTGTATGAAATTGTCTGTTTGTATTGGCCTAGAAGTTTTCTATGAATAATACTCGTATGTATGTATTTACAAAAAAAACATATTAAGTATGTTTATCCGTTTTTACTACAGTCTTTACGCTTAACTTTGGGCTAGATAGCGCTGTGTGTGTGTAATGTCAGCGGATATAAGAGGTGGTGATAATAAATAAGGCGAAGTAGGAATGGCGTAGCGGCTTTGCAAGTCAAGCAAGACGAATGCGATGCAACCATCATCGGATGTGTTATAGAAAATTATCATTTCGTGCTTTAGAGGGCATGTTAAGCGATTGGTTCCGGCACGGTACAATTGATATTTATTACCGTGGTCCAGTCTACTATTTTATGATGGTAGCATCAAACAAGCCGCACAGTCGCATCCGTATTACTCCCCAAAGCCGTGTGCATTCAAGAAAACAATTATTTTTTATTTCTTACATCGCAACCCAAGTAAAAAAACAGGTAAAACACACTCCAAGATAATATGGATGTGCTACGATGTCCAAAGTACTTGGACCCACTCAGCATGTGCCCTGGCCCGGTAATCGCACCCAGACGCTGATTTCCGATGAGCCCGAGTAAGGCGCACAGACAAGATCGTTCCCAAAAGGCTGATGGTAAGTTCAGTACGTTATATTTAAAAAGGTATAATATATAGGTATATAATTATAAACCGGGATTCCTGAAGGACATAAACATTTAAAATTAGTTTATTCTATGTTAGTTATGTAAACTCATAATATTATATATTGCACATTCAATAATTCAGTTACTGTATGTTGTTTGGTCAGACTTATCATTTAAGGATTATAATTGTAGTGCACCAAAAATGCAAATAAATATTCATGCATGCATACTACATAGACCATTTTGTAAGTTTATAGCTTATATCTTCTCTCATATATATGAGTAGTTCAATAATAACTATACCTGTTAGTTATTTAAAATAAGATCAACTTTGTGTATCAAGAAGTAACTACTACGAATAGTCCCAAAGAAAAACTGTCCGAATGTTTCGGTAAAGTTAAAATCTCACTTTATTTCTCTTTTACGTTTTTTCGGATGCCCATTAGGATGAACAGAACAAGTTAGCGTTACGGGAGCAAAGTTGTAGTCGAGATATTTTATATCGCCGCGTTTTCTAACTTACGACTAACAATTCCCTGGACTCGGGTAAGGGATGACAGTTCTCACTGGGATGCTATTCTATGCCACCCAATATTTGGGAAAGATTTTTGTTTTGTCTTTTTTTTAATAGTTTAAAAGCTGTATTTACTATTCGATGTTTTAGTAGCTATTTGGTTCTCTGTTTCAAGTTACTTAGATTATTTGACAAATGGGTGGGAGAATTTTGCATGGGTACGAATGGGCCAGGATAATGGATGTTACAGGTCTCGGCTAGACGCGCTCACCCCTTTGTCAACTTGTCCAGTGAATTTATACGGGCTACCCGCGGCTAACAGCGAATACTCATTCCGAAAAAAAAAAAATTTATTTTCTTTGTGTATGCTATTTCTTAACTATTTTAAAAGTCGGGTCAAAAGATGAGTCGAAAATCATATTTGGTGTCCCAAAGCCTTCAAGTGGGGTACAAGCCACTACTATTATTTATTAAAGTTGATTCCTATAGGTTGTGTTTACAGTATCATGGATTTGAAAGGCCGCATCCGCACGTGTGCGCTTTGCTTATTGCGAGCGAATACGATCTTCATATACATATGTGAAAATCGCTATGACGTCGTATAGGTAATCGATTTAATTGGGCTCGGAATTGCAAGACATTGTTGTATTACGTGGACCGAAAGAAGTTTTGAAGACAATTAATTTTGTAAATAAAAGTTTCACGGTTCTGGAATCTGATAGAAACAGTTAGATTTTTTAAGGATAGGCAGTAAAAAAGCTTGTACAAGTCAATTTTGGTACATTTCTGCATTCAAGTTTCGTTAAAATATTGTTTTGATAATAATCATCTTAATGTTTGTCGACCCCTGTGGTGTAGTGTTTGAGACGTCGGCTATTACACCAACCAAAGTTCCAGGTTCGAGTACCGGGCAGTACAAACATTTTTGTGCAAGAACATGTCTGTTTGTATTGGTCTCGGTGGCTAGGAGTTATGGACTCGACTGATAAACTGGCTAATGTGTACACTTTTCTGCTCACTTCACCAATCAGATTAGGGAAAATCATAATTGGTGACTGAAGTTGGGTACAGGCTACTAAAGTATTCGTTGAAATCGATTCCTATAGGTCGTGTTTACAGTATCAGGGATTTGGGAGGCCGCGTCCGCGCTTATTGCGGACGATTGCGATCAGAATGCAAACGAGGCCCTGTATGAATTATTCAATAATCCTAGGAGCTTTTCGCAAGTCATCGATATTCATGTGACGCGGAATGTAATTTTCAAGTTTGGGCTACCTTGGTTTTTTCAGAGTTTACGATTTTTTTGATAAAGATACGCGTCATCTGTTGGCACGATAGTTACTCAGGGACGTTAGGTGAGTATATTTTTGTAAACGGCACCCATGCGCAAGTACACACACACACATGCAAGTATACATATACGCAACCACGCGCGCACACACACGTACGCACGCACTATATAGAAAGTATCGTCTGTGAGTTAGGTACTTAATTCTCGAGGAACATATGAAAACAGCAATTAAGCATGAGAATAGAAAACAAGGCACTTGTTAAGGATTTTGACGACCCATTTGGTGTCGCGGTTGAGAGGTCGACTGCAACACAAAGGGTTCCGGGTTCGATCCCCGGGCAGTACAAACATTTGTGTGCATGAACATGTCTGTTTGTAATGGTCTGGGTGTTTTATATGTATGTATTTACGAAAAAAAGTATAAAAGTATATTTATCCGTTGTTTAGTACCCATAATACAGGCTTCACGCTTAACTTGGGTCTAGATGGCGCTGTGTGAATATTTATTTATTTATTTTGTTAAAAAAATGCGTTAAAGTTTCATTAAAATCTTATTTTGATAATAATCTTCCAAATGTTTGTCGACCTCGAATGTGGTCTATTGGTTGACGTCGGAGCCAATTTTGCTAAAAGCTTACATAATATGTTGTATTTGTATTTTACCTCATTGAAATATTCAATTATTATCGACAATGCTTTAATGTTATATATTACTCGTAACTAGCGATACTAAGTCCTGACAACTACTTATATCAGTATGACAGTAATTATTGTTAACAGTCCCACTATCATCCCACTAATACACCTGCCAATAAACACAATAACACAATAGCCCTGCTGTGAGGGAAGGCCTGTATTCTGCAGTGGCAAGTTATGGGCTGGTTAATTGATTGTACAAATTAGTAATTTTGTTTTTAGCCCTTAATAATAAAGGTACTCTATTAATATGCTAATACTTAGCACAATAACAAAAAAGTAGAGTACGTAACTGCAGGTATACAGACCTACAGACATACGTAGGATCCTACTTTGTACTACTATAGACATAGATAATATCCACTGGTGGGGAAATACTTTTCCAATGACTTCTATCATTGTGACATTTGGACCTTAACCTGTCATTGTGTTTCACTGCATGTGAAAGGCTTTATATGTTCTTATAATTTAGTCGGTGCTTTTTAGCGTATTTGCGAAACCTCAATTGATTTATAGGCCGCTACGTTTAGAAATTTCAGTGAGCATTTTAGACATATGAAAATTGTGAAATGCGCTGATTAAATTTAACATTTTGTTTCCAGAACGTGCAACTATTTCGGCCGTTCAATTTGTGAATATGAAGTTAATGGACGGCCTATGACAGAAAAGGTATCCGCTCTTTTGAATGTTCGGTTTCGGACTAATCTATCCCAAAAGAAGCAGACAGAAAATGCTTTTTGTTTGAGCTACACATACTAAAAATCGAATAGAAACACTTACGCCAATTGGTGTCCTGATTTATTTTTGTTGTGCCTGAACATGTCTGTTTGTAATGGGCTAGGTGTTTTCTATGTATAATATGTATGTATTTACAAAAAAATATGTATAAAAGTATGTTTATCCGTTGTTTAGTACCCATAATACAGACTTCACGCTTAACTTGGGGCTAGATGGCGCTGTGTCTATGTCAGTTGATATTTATTTATTTATTTGTTGCTTACAGATATCTCTACCATAGGAAACATGGGCACGGCCTTTCCGCACTGGGCCCGCGTGGATGACTAAGGCCTAAACACCCTTTATGGGAAGGCATGTGCCTCTCTGTGGGTACGTTATAATGAGCTGGTGATGGTCACAGATATTTCCCAACCGGCTGCCAGTTGTAAAAATTATGGCAAAATAATTCACGATAGTCCAGCAGTGGACTGTCACTACTCATAGCAGCACACTTGCCTGTAGTGATTCGGTGATGTTGTGGCGCCGTATTATATGTGTTTCCTGAAACCAATAAAAGAAATATATAAATAAATGCATTTAATCATTGCCTCATAAAAGGAACATTATTGTAGTTAAAGCTGTGACCATGCTGAATACCTCATGAAGAATTATTCGTTAACCGTTTAGTCGCTAACGTGGAGACATTGAGTAGGTTATTTTGTAATTAATTACCATTTGAGTACACTTATTAAAGTATACGCTTATTCGACACAACTTTGACAAGAAACTATGAACAAAGTCACGAAACTGTGAACCTATGGAGATATAAACTGTCGGTGATCCAATAACGTTGAGCAAAAAATCAAAAGCACTTAATTCAAGTATTCTCGTTGCTTCATCATATTATGTTATTTTAAAGCAAAATATCCTGAACGTACACACCTAGTGTACATGAATAAACCATCGGTTCTTCATTGTAGCTTCCGCTGAGGGATTAAATCGAACATATTATGTATACTAGAATATTAAATCGCCGGGATCGATGTTAATCGGATAAGTTCTCGATTTGTAAATCGTTCATATCAATATTATCAAATTGTAGTCGATTGATGCTATTAATGAAAGTTTAAATTACTAAGGGGTTAGGCATTTGAAAAAGGAAAAAGGCCTCGGAAAAATAATACTTAGCACAAAAACAAGACATAGACAAATATAATGTAAACACGAAAGATAACAGTACAAGTACAATGCAAACAGACAGACAGACACATGATTGTTTTTTGTATATTATTGAATTTTAAAAACTATACATGCTTAGGAATTATACAGGGTGAATTTGGAATCATTTGCATCCGTTAGACCTTTTATTCTACTCTCTCTCTCTCTCTTCAACCTATCGCAGTCCACTGCTGGACATAGGTCTCCCCCATTTTGCGCCAGATATCCCGGTCCTCCGCTTTTCTCATCCAGCTCCCACCAGCGAATGCGAATTCTACTCGTATTATGGATAATATTTATTTATTCATGAAACCATTTAACTAATGAAAGAGCGGAACCTCCTGTCACAAGAAATAATCGTTCCACTAGGCTGGTTTCTGATACTGATTAAGGAAATATTGCGAAAGACCGCAAAAAAAATGATTTTTTTGCAGTTAGATGTTGGAACCATTTTTGTTTGTTTTTTTTTAACGCATAACTTGTTTGCTGTAACTGAAAAGGCGAATGTATAGGATAAAGAATAGTATACTACTATTCACGAAAGATGACCACTGCGCTGAAGTATTTTTTTTTGCACCCTTTAGTGATGCGGTTGCGGCGATGGCAGACATTCTTGTATTTTAGTAACTTTTATGATACATTTCAGTATTTTGTAATTCTATTGTTACACTCTCAATTAACATACTCTCAATCTTACGCAGAAGGCTGCCATTTTTGGTCATCTTTCGTGAATCGTACTATAAACACAATCAAGTTTCCGGCGATTTCAAAGCTTAGTAGTTACCGTTAAATCTAATTTCCAAAGGATGTATACCGTAAGCCGTACTTGCACGACCCTACGATAAGGGTTTCGATTAATACTACCGTGATACCGCCCCCATCGAATTATACGCACGGTTTATATTATCAATTGTGTGGAACAGGTGGCTTGGCCGATTAAAGGCAGTTAAGACAGGATTGGGTCAGCCATGCTTGCCTAACCGAGTCTAGTGCTGCGTTAAATCTAGTGTGACTCTCGATAGTTTAGTATCGATAGTCATTAGTCATATTATCCTATATTATCGCGGTCAAAATGTCGCTATGATAATGTTTTCTCTCTTTGATCTATAGAAGTCCAGTGCTGAACATTCATCTCCAGCCTTTCCCCGGTGCCATGTTTTCCTATGAATCTTACCCCAGAGACCTTTTGGAGGTCATCGAAGTGGAGACGTCCTATATACGCTAACATGACGCGTCTCTTTTCCAGAACATACGCAACCACTCCCTACCGCATATACCTTAGATTCAGCAAGCTATTGTTATTTGATATCAAGAGAATTACTAACTAGGTACTAAGAAGTAGCATCGAGTGACTTATAAACTTGCTAACTAATTTAAATATTATTTCTATAATCTAAATATAACCACATCTTTTTTTTTTAATTTATTAGGACAACCAACAAGATAAACACTGGTACAAGCAACAATAAATTAGAGACAAACTTAAAGCTAAGTGTCACCTTACTTATAGGTTGCCACGGCATGCAATGTGGACTGTAGTATTAAAATTAAACAATTTTAAAAATGTATGAATTTTTTAAATTATAGCTTTTATTACCTACATTATTTATTTACATTATATAAACAAGCGAATGATTTTTACCCGACTGCCGCAGTAGTGTTATATTTTTGTAAAAGTAAATGACTTATCATGGTGATTTATGCATGAGGGCGTCGGTGGGTCAATGGTGTGGACTCTTGCCTTCCAATAGGGAGGGCGCAGGTTCAAATCCCGCTACGTACAAATGTCTTTTTAAATTTTCGAAGTTATATGTACGTCCGACGCTCTTACGGTGCAGGACACATCGTAAGGAAATCTGCGCACGCCTGCGAAGAAATACAAAGGTTGTACGTGAAGTCGGGAAATCCGCACTGACGGACGCAACTAAGTTCTTTACACCCCATTCGGATAGGCTCGTGCCCCTCGGTCCCCACCGTCACGTCCTGTCCCCACGTATAATGATCTGATGGTGAAGATGAAAACAATCGATAATTTCTGACAGTTAATGGGTTGTTAAACTGTCGTTGTTTTGAACATCACTAGTCTAATTTGTCGTGGATTACTGAGATGCTTATAAAACAGATGGACGGACTTGGACAATCGATATTGTCTAATACGACGTCCCTTGGCGTAATGGGCATAGGCAAGTGGCGACGCAATTGGATTAATTAAAATATGAATTGTGGTTTTTCCATTCCTTATACTGAACGAACTTGAAACAATGTTATCTAATTTAATATACTATAAATAAAAATAATACTTATCGATAATGGATTTTCCCAACTGCTTTTATTATACAGGGGGTGAATTTAGATGACCACCAACTAACTTTATGATGACAAAATATATCACCGCGGCATAGGCTTTGGTTTGTATATAAATATAATATTAAGTTAATTAACTATCATACCAGCAAGCGCAGCGTGGGACGGCCGCCCACAAGTTGGTCAGATGACTTAACGAAGGTTGCGGGTACCCACTGAATGCAGATAGCTTCAGACAGGTCGGCGTGGAAGTTATTGGGGGAGGCCTATGTTCAGCAGTGGACATTTTGTGGCTGAAATGATGATGATGATGAACTATCATAACCAAGACCGAAGGTATTGCTACCTACATTAAAAAAAATATCGCCACTTTAAGATCTAAAAAGAAAGTCGTCTCGTTCATTCAATGATATAAAAAAAAAATTCGATAACACCTATACTGTATTTGTCATCAAAGCAGCGATACAAATTCTATAAGATACTCGTATATTGCTACTTCAACTAGGAAATAATTTGAATTTTTAATATTGCGTTATCAAAAATAAATGCTATTGAAAAAACCAGAGAATTTCCAAATGGTATTCAGTAATAAATCTATAAACTTACTCGTACACTATCTTCGGAACGTTCCCTCTCGAGAGAAACGCAGTCTTCCAAAAAACCTGAATACCACCAATAGAATAAATCACGGAAATTCTCTCGGGTAAAACTGCAGTACTTTTCAAATGTATTTTTTGACTTGCTGTCACAGCGAGCAGTATTTCACAAATTTATGTTGTTTTATCAAAAACTAGCACAGCAGGCAAAGTAAATTTTAATCAGAAGAGAGCTTTTGAGAGGAAGAGACGAAATTACAAGTTTACTTTGGTTCATAAGCTTTCCTATTAAAGCAGTTTAACTATAACTTATGTAAGTCGCGCAGAAAAAATATATATTGTTTTTCTAGTTTATTAAAATAAACAAAACGCAAATTTTTAGGTGAAGGCTTCATCGTGAAGCTTACGTTTATACACAATTATATAAATCATGGGCAATTTTTAATATATTATATTAGTCATAAGACGTTACTATTTTGCTCCTTTCGTACTTAATTTAGGCCATATTATTTTGTGGAGTTCTTTTACCTTGATAAAAGTTCCACAAGGTAGGTAATGGACTCGTTTGGAAACTGAATCACGGCCCAAAGTTATTTCAGGAAAATATGCTGCGGGGGCCAATACCAAGAAGGTTGCGAAATGAAAAATAAATACTTTCAAAAATTGCTTTTCCTTTAATAAGGTTCCTATTCACTAATGTTCGAATTCAGTAAAATGTTTCTAACTCAATTTCCAACTGCAATCGTTAACTTTTGATCTTAAAGATATATAAAATATAAAAATGGGAAAAAGGTAGAATAAATACACAGACATGCAGGGCTATCTGCACTTGCCGTAAAACTGAGAAGTATATCAGCGGCTAAAACCCATTAATTGTATGTATCGGGAAACACAGACGCAGGAAGTTTATGACAGTATAGTGATTCGGGTGATTTCATTATTTTTAAATCGATATTCAAATTATGAAAGGCAAAAAGGGTTCTATGAATTTTCCGAAATGTATAATAATTATTCAGGTTGCGATATTAAAAATATATCAGGTCAGGCGTCCGTAACGGACCGTCGTTACCCATAGACGAGCACTCGTCACTTTTATTAAATTTCATTCGATATCATTTCTATTTTATGAAATTTGAGCAAATATCATTTCGGTATCAGAAGAGTTTGTTTTATGAAAAGAACAATTTTTTTTTGAAATGCGGTAATCAACGGTATGTACAAAGAATGTCAGTTATTAACTTATTCATAATATAAAGACAATTTCCGTCGTATTAATTATCTAACTTAAAATTCGCACAAAAAGAAAAAACCAACATATATTGTGTAAAGAGAGAAACAAAAGTCCGTTTCGGTAATTAATTACTTTTAAAATAAAAAAATTAAAGTAAAAGATATGCTTATTTATTTCGGAATAAATTCCATATCATGTTTGTAAGAATTATCATTAGAAGCTTCTAACACAGCTGTGTAAGTACATATACGATGCAAACAATAATTTTGATAGTTTTTTTTTGTTAATTTATTATTTTGTGTTTTCATTCAATTTAGCTTACTTATGATAATGAATTTTCACCAATTGAAGAAATTGTATTAGAAAATACTTTTTAATATTCTTATACTAGTCTTCCCAGTTCTTGTGTATCGCGTGGGAGAAAATACATGTGACGTCATTCCAACGAAACTCAATTAATATAAAAGCTCCCTATCCTTGGAAATCCCAAAAAAATCGTCCATCCACAGCAGTCATTTGTCATCGCGACCTCGGTCGCGGCAGCAAGCACTGAGACCTCGTGTCGTGCAAACATACGCAAACCCTTGCGATACAGTCCCAACAGAATTATGTAAAACAGCCTCAGGAATAATATAGAGCCGAATAAATGACAGCTTTACTGGTATAGGACGGATGGTTAAGTATGTTCAATATGTATTGTAGGTTTTTGTACCCGTGAAAATAAGTTTGTGATGTCCGTTGTTTTTGTATATGTGCGGTGCTTTACTTTGATATTTTTAGAGAAAGTACTTTCACTTACGATTCAGATTTGACGTTATATTGGATACAATTGATTACCATATGACTTATATTTTTTTTATGTTGCAAGTGAACAGTACGGTCTGGACGTACATAAATACATTGCTTCCGCCATCGACTCCTTGAAATCCCTGAGCTCAAATGATTTGCCTACCATTACCATTCCCCGTCTCAGCGATTTTGGGACGAGTCTCTCTGCGGATAAGTGTGAAAATAACTAATTGAAACAGCCACTAACCGCAGGCCATGCATGTCTTTTAGCCGCTGGAATGGGAATCAGGACTTTAGCTAACAACTATTCCCTCTTCTGTCATCAACCAAAATAAGATAATATATCTTTCCGTATTTCGATAAGCATTCCCTGAGGAGTTTCCAATTCAATGCCCCATCGCTGTACATGTGGAAAAATTGTGGACCAACATGCACTTATGGCTTATCTTACCCTAGATGTGCCGGTAGATTTCGGCGCCACGCGAGCTTGAATGATGTCATAAAGACGTAAAATAAATACATTTATGGTCTAAGGGTTTATATTGCATTAGATTTTTAATTTATTTAACCCTTATGAAGTCAGCAAGAAACTTAAATCAAGGGCTTCAATTGAGTTATCTTATACATTATTTAATAAACATCATACCGACCTACTTGGATACTATTCACTTTTTCATGAACTATTGAAACAAAGAAAGTCCCCTAAAACATGTAACCGTCACTCAAGAGATAAAAAAGAGTAGATGGTTCAATAAGATTTTATTGCTCATCATAGATTCGTATTGGTGGATTCAAAGAAATAATTTCCTGCCTGAGAATTTTTCCAGTGGCGTAATGAATATTTGAATAATTCATAGATTTGTACTAGACTGGGATAATGGCACCCACTGACCCTTGCCTCGTCACACGGTAAAGCTTTTAGCGATGTTCTTAGATAATACGGGATAGAATAGGAAAGCATATATTGGCTAATGTGTTAACAATGAAATACATATTTGAAATATGCTTACAATGCCTTGTTCATTAATGGTTATATTTGAGTTATATAGTTTATTCTGCGTATAGTATGAAAATTTTATTAAAGTTTACGAGCATTAATATTTATTATTATTATTATAAATGAAACCAAGGAAAATCAATAAAAATATCGACATCTTAAGGCCGACGAAATACACAAGCAGCAAGCTTAGATATTAACAAACTAGTCATCCGCCCTCAGCTTCGCACGGTATTTCATTTTTTTATTTAATATATTATTTTAAGTTCAAAAAATAAAATAAAGAATATGATACTTGGGGTCAATGTAGTTATCCTATGGTAAAATAATCTCTGAAATCGGGTCAGCAGTTTTTGAGTTTATTCATTACCAACATACACACAAAAAAGCTTTACTCTTTATAATATCAGTGTAGATAAAATAGTGAATCAAAAGCAGTGGCTTACAGTACAAATCAAATGGCGCATCGTATTATGCAGGCGACAAGTCCGGATTCAATCTCTGAATATCTGACTAGTCAGCAAATCTCCCTGTCAGCTGTGAACGCGAAACGTCTGTTCTTTACGCTTGAAGCGAATAATGTCTCGCGCGATCAAGTTTGCTCTCCTATATTGTTTTTCTTTCCAAGGCGTTACATTGAACTCGGTAGTTGGTAGCACTGAAATCTAATGTTGGCTATGTTTATTGTTACTTTGTTTCTTTTGTGCCGCATTTTTGGGGTTTTACTGTAACTCCGTGCATGTTAACTGTTCTGAGTAGGAAAGGTACATTTCTCACGTTGAGGACTATATTCGATTTTAAAGTTTTGGGTAAAAAATTAAGTGTATATTGGGGTCGATACTGGGACGAGTGAGGAAAACGATAAAACCTAGCGCAACATAGGGGTGATTAGTTTGTCCCCTATGATTATAAATTCGAAACATAAATCTGCTTTTATAACTTCAAAAATCTTTATGGCATTCTTTGTTGACCGTACAAGAAACGAGCAAAAAAAAGTTAAAGCAAAATGGGTAGAGTGATGCGGTTCAACGGGTGGCATTTTAATGGCGCCGGCTTCGCTATGTAACTCGCATTGCGAAACTGGGACGCATTAATGAACTTCGATATTGGAGTTGCTATACTTATGAACATCGTAATTAACAGCATAGAAACTTTTGTAACAATTGCAACTCTTGTTGAAAAGTTACGAGTTTCCTTGCAGATGTCTTGGATTAGTAGGACTAACACGACTCCGGATTAGTAAGGAGATGAAAGCAACTAAGGAACCTTGTCGATACATTTCTAAGGATAGCCACCACCTCACCACTTGTTCCGAATGAACGAGAATGTGGTTGGTAACTTGATACGTAGTGCTGTGACTAAATTATAAAGTTAACTGTTACCAGACCTGATAACTAGAAACAGGAAGTATACATTAAATAAAATAAATAAATATCTACTGACAATCACACAGCGCCATCTAGCCCCAAGTTAAGCGTGAAGCCTGTATTATGGGTAGTAAACAACGGATAAACATACATGTATACATTTATTTTTTTGTAAATACATACATATTATACATTGAAAACACCCAGACCATTACAAACAGACATGTTCATGCACACAAATGTTTGTACTGCCCGGGGATCGAACCCGGAACCCTTAGTGTTGCGGCCGACCTCTCAACCGCAACACCAAATGGGTCGTCAAACATTTAACCATTAAAGAAAGTATTTCTATCTTAAATAAAGAGGTAGAGCTCAAAAAACATTTTATTTAAAAAAAATACTGCTTATATCAAGCCTTACTCAAAGTACAAAAAACAATCAATTTAGTATAACTAGGAGCAGGATGCTGACTCTTAATGACTCTTGTTTTCCGGAGTCACTATTAATGAGCTAAGAGGATACTCATCATCTGTTGAAAATGATAAATGTACAGTAGATAAACACAAATAAACACTTTGTAAGTACCACAAGATACATTGATAAGGTAAACAATTAACGTATATACACAGGCTTGATTTTCCAGAAATTTAATCACATGAAAGCAATTGTATCCCTTTAATTTAATAAATTAACTCCGTAATTAAGGAATCCCTAAAAAGGGTCTGCTGGTTGAACATTTTACCCTGCAGAATTCCTTTAAAATAAAGCATAACAATGCTTAAACGTTATTATCTACTAAATTGTTAAAATATTTTTATTATTATAAAAGCTTTCTCAATAGGTAGGTAACTTCGGTTACATTCTGGCAGTTTTTTTGTGAACCGTGAATGATATTTATATCATACTTACTAACTGTGCCCACGACGTCATCGGTCTTCTAATTAAAGTATCCTAAGCTTCTATGTCATAGGTTGTTAACAAAAGTCGACGATAAGTCTTAAGCCGTATACCTTAGTATTCAGAAATCAGCGGAAACAATTAATAGTCAAACAGACAAATATTGTAAAAATATATACGCATTGTGTGATGTCGGCAGTATGAAGATTCTTTTTAAAATTAAAAACAGACACTTTAATAAAGTTTTTTGATTTGGCGTTACTTGGGGTTAATAATTGTGAACCTATCCCGCCCAATATGTGGATACCTTGAGCTATAATAGTAAAGTGAACCCCAACTTCCCAAAGTAAACTACGGCAGTAGCAATCTGTGCAAAAAACAACATTGAGTCAACTTTTCGAATACTCACATAAGGGTGCCATAAAAATGGAAATAGTATCATGTATAAGCCAGAAACTCCCCATTTAAATATAAAGGGGAATCGTCGAACGACATTAAACGGTTGATATTGTATTCATCATATGTAATAAATTACGTAGGTACTTTTTATCTGTGGTATTATTATTTTTTAACCCAGAAAGATGCCACTTCATCAAAGATATTTTTTATGTTACTTAGCGAAAGATACTAGAGTTTGTTCGATTGATAGAAATGGATATGCCTGCCCATTGCTGATGCAATGTTAAATGAAACCAATACTAATAATAATATATTTTTTTATAACACTCTTATGTGATTTCAATAGCTTCTTCCCAAAACTCAGATGTGCTGCGCTTATATTTCGCTGATGATGCGTAGGTATCTATTTGGTGCTGGAAAAGTCTATATTAAGCTTAGTTAAACAATGCAGCTACGTACGGTATCTAAAGATAATTGCTCATTACAGCGGAACCGATTGTAAACCTAGATTTAATCGTCATCATCATAGAACGTCTTACTGCAGACAACAAGTCTTCATACCCGCCTTAGCCACGGGGAATAGTAGTAATCGGCTATCGTTTATTTATAACAATATATAGAACTTACCGGACGAGGTGTTTTCTTTGTATAATTACTACAGATAATTTAAAAATATACTATAAAAGGTTTCATTTTGAAAGAACAGCAACATGAATTAAACAAATACAAAAATGATTTGGCTTTAAGATAACCTCTCTGTGTTTTGTTTGAATTTTCCAAATAAATTATTTAGACAAGAATTAAATCAAATTCATCTCATTCCCAAAAGCCCCTGTATAGAATTTAATGAAATCGGTGCTTAATTGGACAAACCTCTAATTTCTAGTCGAGATTTCGATTATCTCATTACGTCGGTGCAGAATTGCGATGGGCGCTTTCAACGAAGCACACATTGACATTTAGATTAAAAAAAGTGATTTAATTAAAAGAACCCGTTAGCGGAATGGTCCTCGGTTGTCTCATTGCGATATTGAATTGAAAATTCTGCAACAGCTTTTCACTTAGAACCATACAAATACTATAATTCGCGGATCGACCCTTTGCAGTTGACATCATTCCATCTGGTTGGGGGTCGGCCTACGCCTCGTTTTCCAGTACTTTTGTTTAGTAAAGTTGTATTTATTTTTCATAGTTTAAAATGTTCAAATGCTAAAAAATAAAAGTCAAAAAGGTATACACGGCGTTCTTACGGAGAGGCATTTTGCCGAAATATACAGCAGTCTCGTTGAAAATGGATTTCCGGATTACATACCAGTTTTTGTGGAGTATACATACATGTTAAGCTTGAACCATTTTAGGTTTAAAAGGATTGGAAACGTGCGAAAAATATTTATCTGAAATACAATAATATAGAAAATACGTTTTTAATAAAAAAGATTTTGCATTGTTGTATATATATGGCTTATGTATGGTTACACATCTTTTTTTAAAGGGTGGCGGGGTCAATTTTTATATCATCAGCTCGTTAAACGTCTACAATGAGGGACATGAGCCTACCCGCAAAGGATAGACCTTAGTCGTTCACGCGAGCGCAATGGCCGAATCACTGGTATTGGCTTGAATCACTTCGCAGGCGTGCGCAGGTTTCCTCACAATATGTTTTGCTTCATCGTGAGAGCGTTAGATAAATGTACATATATAATTATATAATTTAGAAACTCGAAAATACATTGCCACGTTAGTGGTATCGATAAACAATTTTACCATACCATAGTATAAATAAACAATTTTATTGATCCTGAATATGATAATTATGAATAGGAATATTTTGATATTATTCTCTTTATGTGCTGAATCAGCTCACCTAATTTAAATCGTGAACTGCTTCACGAACTAAGTAGTTAAAACATCGTTGAAGTAAGCACTTCTGAACAGTTTACTAACTTAAGAACAAACGATTCCATATTTCTAGTTCAGCTTCCATTCGTTCTTAGCTTTAAGTTTAGAGCTATCTTCAAGCTCAGTTAACCTTTACGATATTAACTTAGAATTTTATGTATGTTAAATGAAATGGAGTAGTTAGATGCCAAACAATTAGTTGGCTCCTTTTTTTTGTGGTGTAATATGAAGTTGAAACCAGTTGAATCCCCGTGCACTACAAACATTTATGTGCGCGAACATGTCTGTTTATATTGGTCTGGGTATTCCAATGAACAACTTGTACGTTGTATACAAAAAATATATATTTAAAAACTTAACAAACTTAAAATATGAAAACACTTTAACACGAAACTAAAACTAAACTCCTTCAAAATAAAATATTATATCTTAATATATATAATTAAAAGAACTCCCTTTGCGTAATGTTCTGAAAATACTGGTAGTATTACTCCATTGAATCGCTTAACTATTTGACCGAGTTAGCTGCCAGATTCTCTATCCATCTTGTCCGTGGGGCCCTAGCGCTATGAGTCTTTTTAAGGAAATTTCGAACGATTAGTCGACATCATAGGAGACACATAATGTGTACATTGTGTACACATATAAAAGTCCCATGTTTTTTGATATTGGGACTTGATGGCGCTGTGTCATTATCTGTGGATATTTAATGAATAAATAGATAATAATATTTGTGTAGCTCAAAATAACATTCGCCAAAGTCAATATAACGCCTAAGTATCATCAAATATAGCCATGTATTGAAATTGCGCAATGCAGTTCCCAATTTCAATGGAAAACAATACTTTTGTGTCAGCATTTTTTATACGCTATTTCCTCTTTTCGATCGCACATTGCAAGCGACACAAACAATTGAAACCTTTTAATTCAACTCGCGCCAATCGCCTATCAAACGATTTGAAATTCACGTAAGGGCACAAGTTATTCAGTTGTTTCAACTGTACTATGCGGCTGTAGTGTTTCACGTGTAAAATTCTGGGTCAGCATTTGCTAAAAAAAGTGCGACATTGTATTTCTCGCTGCATTTTTGTACTCTAGATTGAATGAGGTAAGCGGAGGACCGTGGTATCAGGGACCATATAGGAAAAATGCTACACTTTAGCACAACATTTTTTAAAATAAAATATTAAAGGTAGGGAATATCGTAATATAGTTCACTGGGTGGAACTCGATACTGAGTCGTCAGGTAGAAAGCAGTGTTTTTTTGTCTCCCGGAGAAGAACATAACAAAAACTTGTTTGGTTAAGTCATGTTAAAGCGCGCAGCACGCGACTAACGGCCTCTTACGCGGCACGAAGCATTACTTTGTTTTTTAAATAAAGAGGTTTTGCCGGAATTAAAAAAAGCCTAAGGTTTTACTTATTAAATCAACTACTTGCCAAAAAAGGTTCTGTTTAAATCTGTCTAGCCATTTCAGAGATTACCCGGAACAAACAGATAGACAGCCAAACAGAAATTCGAAAAAAATGTTGTTTTGGTGTATGTACTCTATATATATTCAATCAGTATTACAGTCAGTAACAAAATATGAAATATACACTGCCATTTTATTTTCAGCATGTCCCAAATTAAGGAATCCAAATGGATGACCAAATATATATTCGGATATAACATTGTGTTTCTTCATATACGGGCTCACATATAAATTCCATTCGGACAAAGTCGGAGCACAGTTTGTTAATAAATATCAATTAAATAAACATTATAAATATGTGCAAATAATTTATTAATATATAATATTATAGCTCAATATTTTATACATATAAGATTATTTACCTTAAGCCGGTAACCTAATTCGCCACAATTATGCTAGTGATAACTGGCGGGTTGGTGTACAATAAATTTAACTTTGTACTAACTAAATAAGACAGTAGGCAGGCTCCTTGCCAGATACTTCTTTGTCTCAAAACTAATTGAAATGTTGCTTTAATTATTTTTTCAAGGCGCATTCAGACGAGCTCTGTTGGTTTAAAAGTCGTTTAGAACTTTTTGCTCTAGTTTGTTGAAGTTTAAGTTAGAAAGCTTACTAAAGTTAAACAGTTTCTGGAATTGTTTTGTTTTTACGAGTATAACACTATTCAGTAGTCTGAATTTTAATTAGTAATAAAATTGTTAAATAAAAATAAATTTAACGATAAAATTGCGGAAAATTTTAATTTTCATAGTATTGTCTTCTCAGCATTTTGGTAGTTTGAAGTTACGTCGTTAAGGGTAGACTAGAATAGAATTGTTTTTACAGGTTATATCTATGTTATAACATATTATTCCATTTTGCACAGGTGAGTTTTAAAAATCAATTTCCTTCAAACTACTACGTGACTATTATTGCATTTACACATATTGCAAAATGTAGTTACCTAATTTATAGAAATAATATTGCTTGTTATCTTCTTCTGCCGTTTGTAATATGTAGGTAGTTAAAGTACGCAAAACTAAAAAACTTTACATTGGGCGAATAATAATATGTATATGTAGATGAAGATAGAATACATATTTTTACACATGTAATAACTCTCTCTTCAACCTATCGCAGTCCACAGGTCTCCCCCATTTTGCGCCAGAAATCCTGGTCCTCGACTTTTATCATCCAGCCTCAACCAACCTTTCGCACGTTCTAGGTTCATCGGGCCGGACACATGTAATAACACTAAGACGAAAATATGAGCCACATAAAAAACGAACCCATGAATATTTTGCCTTCGTTTAATGGAAAAGTTTTATTCGAATACAAAATTAAAAAATCTTTATTAGCTTACAATTACAGTTATCTATCACTTATATTTTTGCAATTGTACTACGTTAGCTGTATTTTATGGGGTTTATACAGTCTCAATAAATCTATATTTATAAAACACTATCGAATGATGTCCCGATACTTAAACCAGTCTGCCGATTCAGAATTATACATTAACATGAAAGGATGGCCTTTCAAATTTAAAATATGTTTATCGACCATATACGAGTATCACATGCACAGCGTGTGTTTTTTTTTAATTTGAACATCGGTCAGTCTTGTATCAATAGACAATTTTTAACAAAATATGTTAAAATTTGTTTGTAACAAAAATATTTGTCAGGGTTCAAGCGAATACGACTATATTATTTGCAAATGCGCGACGAGCCCTTGAATACGAAAAAATCGAAAAGAAAATAAAGTGTATTCATCGAAGATATTTTTCCGATTTGGTTCTGTAGGCACGATTTGCTGCTATCACATCAAGGTCTGAATTTAAATACAACCTGAAAAGGGAACTGCTATATTCATAGAAACAGTAGATTTCCATTTTCTATTTAACAAAAGTAAGGGGCACACTACCGGTCCTTTGATCGCGGTGAATAATGCCGGTAAGACTTTCAAATTCCAGTAAAGACATACGGGTATGTTTGGATGAAAATGATTCGTACCTAGCATTTTAGGAGATATTTTTATTTATATGTTTAGCGTGGAGCTATGTTCGACGAATTTTTTTTTTAACTTATAAATAAGTTTAGTAAAAGAAAATCCACTAACATTGTATATATTTCTAGCAATCAAATTCATAGAAGATATCGATTAAGAATATAACAGAACTGGAACATTTTATAACTCTCAGCTTACTCGTGGATATTGCCCAAATATAAACAACAAATTCCAAACTTCTTACTGCATTATTTTGTTCATGTATCAAAATAATTTTGCCCAATCCCCTCAGGCGACGTTATTTAAATACAAAGTCATGTCTCGAGTAATCTTTCAAGTCCCTAAAGTTTGACGTCGGTACCTACTTACTCGACAATTTCTTGTGAGTACCAAGCTGTGACAGTAGGTACAGACAACTTTAGTAACTCAAATGTGTTTATGTAGTGTCACCGTCTCAGGCGAGAATACTTTAAAAGAAGATGACTAATTATGAAAGAGCAAACCTTTATCATTGATTAAATTTTAAAAATAACCTTAGGTCGCTAAAATACAATACGATGTAATTAATAGGAGAATTACATTAATTTTACCTATTTGTTATTTTTGGATCCAAAAGTAATGTCTATATCTTTATGTTTGACTTAATATTAATTGTATTAAACACAACTTTCCCCTACTAAGCAATGTTGACGTCTCAGCTGCGTTGAGTATAGGAAAGGACGAATTTTACGTTCGAGGAACTAATGTTCATCTGACTATGAACATTAACCATTGCCAGAGCTTTAGATTATTTCGAAAACATCTACTTACACATGGGCAAAATTTAAACGTAAATCTCTAGTATCATAAGTATTTTTTACTTAAGAAATACTTAATAATCATATTAATCATGTTCATCCACCAGTTTGTATCTAAGTTTTATCTTATACTAAAATAACTACAGAAGAACACCTCGTAAGCGGCTTGCTGTAAAGTTTAAGTACGAACATTTAAATGAGAATTCACGGCAAGCGTATGCAAATGGTGACAACAACACAACTTTTGTATGGGAAATTATGTTGGCGCATAATGTTCTTTGGAATGAAATTGTGCAGGTAATTAAATAAATAATAAATATGTAAAATAATATAATGACAGCATTTTCGTACCAAAAAAGCCGAAATAATATAATTGATTTAATAAGTGGCGGTAAGCCAACACAATTTCATAAAATTACTATTTGCATATAAATCGTGCAAACATATTTGCTGATTTTTATAATACTCTAAATGACGACTAATCACATGCTTAGTCTTAATATTTTTATATGTTGAAGGAAAC
This sequence comes from Leucinodes orbonalis, assembly GCA_019425675.1. NCBI lineage: Eukaryota > Metazoa > Arthropoda > Insecta > Lepidoptera > Crambidae > Leucinodes > Leucinodes orbonalis. The sequence continues at coordinate 42,515 of PQWD01002819.1, forward strand.
CCTTCGAACTCGGTTCATAAGCTACTAAAGAAAACTATACTACCATGTGTATTTAAACCTTACACAGATCTTTTATTTTATGTTTTTAATGCAGATATACAGCATTCTATGCTATAAAAAAATAACATGCCAATTGACCTAATGATTTCGACTCGTAGTTAGTATTATCATGCTCAATTTGAGAAAAACAACAATATACAAGAGTTTGCAATGATCCCAATCTAAGTAATTAAATAAAGTTCACACAGTACCAAAGTTCAGATCCAGTTAGGAAGCGTCTCTGAGTTTCTTGAATATTTTGTGCGAGTGAAATCGTAATTTAACAGGGGTGCTACGCTGCCGACTCTTGCTGAATCAACTCCACGACAAAAGATAATGAAATTTCTTGAGTCAATAACTTTCTCCGTTCGCCACTATTGAAATTGTTCCCATACTTTTCTAATTTGGCTCATTATCAGGAAAACCGACCACTCCGCAAGTCGCCGGTTTGCTCAGAACTCTAAGGTCGCAACGTTTCATTAATTAAGTTTCGCTTTTTCAATTTACCTTGTACTTCAAATGAAGTTGAATAGATACGGTATTTGTTGAATAATAACTTTGGATACTAATAATTCATTGTTGATTTAGATCTAAGAGCGTCGGTGGCTCAATGGTGTGGACTGTCGCCCTCGTACCGGGTCGAGGTTCAAATCCCGCCACTACCAATGTGTTTTTCGAATTTTCGAAAAACATATGTACGTTATCCGGCGCTCTTACGGTGAAGGAAAACATCTGAAGGAAACCTGCGCATGCCTGCGAATAAATTCAAAGGTTGTGCGCGAAGTCGTCCAACCGGCACTGGGCCCGCGTGGACGACTAAGGCCTAATCACCCTATATGGGTAGGCTCGTGCCCCTCGGTGGGGACGTTTACTGAGCTGATGATGATTTAGATCTACAGACGGAGGCAGAGTTATGAAATGTAGTAGTTTAAATTCAATTTTTTTAACTTTGCAACTGAGTGTACAAAGATTCTTTTAAGTTTTGGTTTTAGTAAACTTGTACGCATTATTTCAATGACGGAAAAAGTTTAAAAGAGCGTGACCGTGTTCCATTTTGCATTGCTGCCACACTGCTTGCATTTTAATTATTTATTTTTGAAACTACTCTGTTTATTATCTTATTTCTCTTGATGTGTTTTATATATTATTGGCATGAATTGTTTATCACTGTGACTCAGCAACCAGATACATAATTTGTTTATCTCTACATTACGGTTGCTGCATAGGTACTGCAATCTCATAAGTGGCTCTTATAAAAAGTTATTTTTTCTGTTTGCTGTCGTGCGGGCTGAACTGATAGTCACTGATTTACTGGGTACCTACTGAGACTAAATATCTATAAGAAACATGCTATGGTTCTGTGTTTTTTCAAAATTACTGGTATATTACACGAGGCAGGAGTTCTTGTTGTTATATTATTATATGGCTAGTGACATAAAAATCGGTCAAGCCCTCAACAATTGTCTTGAATGAAATTTATTGAATTTTGCCACAAAACAACAGTAGCCTTTAAACAAAAGGTTTTAGGGGCTTGATATATCCAGAATCAGCATCACAAAGCGCGTAATTAATGTTGGAAGTCGATTAGGTTAATGGTGGCACCTAACATCTGCGCAGTCGTCGCTAATAGCTTCAAATTAGGTTTAGGAATTTGCATACCTGTTTTCAGATTACTATAGACATGAAATGTGCGGGCGGACAAATATCAAGTCACATTTTAGGCTTTCATTATTTGCACAAAACCGGAAAATTAAACGCAATTTAAGGATTTAAGGGTAAGGTGGCGGGAAACGTATGGATGTCAACTGCTAGGAATCGTCCCGCATGGAAATCATTAGGGGCGACCTTCGCACAGCAGTGCATATAGGCTGTAATGATGATGATGAAGCGCAAATTGGGGGAGACTGGAAATCATTAGGGGAGACCTACGTTCAGCAGTGGAAATATTAGGCTGTAATGATGATAATCGTGAAGCGTAAATTAGGGGAGAGCTATCTCTAAAATAGGGGGCTGTAATATTTTGTAGTTAGGAAAGATAAAAACAGGGATTTTACATTGAGAAATGAAAGGGAGTCTGTTAGTAGTCCTCATGTCATAATAGTGTTTTCCAGAAGAACCAAAACACGTTTCGTAGCACAAGTATATGATGTTAAGTACTGAGAGTTGAAATAATGTTGAAAAAATGTATGTAGGGGAATCGATTACGTATTTAATGCACACTTAAACTTATAAATGTTGTCCATGAAATAGTGCTACAGTTATCGAAATATTCATCGTATTAAATTTTGTTAATTCTGTGATATACCTAGTTACTAAAACTACAGAAAATAACAATATTCATAATCTATGATTATTAATAACGTATTCTTAATGCGATTTATAAATGAAAAGATTATCAAAATACTTACAATTCTGTGAATAACAGGGTCATGCCGATAACACGACTCCTGCTGTTAGCATCTTCACAGTGTGTATTAAATATTGCTGCCTCATTTTATATAATTAACGTTCTGTTATTTTGCGTTTTGTAATGTTGGTGTCAAAAATTATTTTTCTATATATCTTAAAAGTTAACGATGTTTAATTCACCTAAAAGCTGAGATTTTTAGAATATTTTCTAGCGATTGATTTGCATTAAAATATATTGGAGATCGTAGATAATTATACAATTAATTAATTTTCTTTGTATTATGCACGACGAGACCATCAATCAGTTGATTGAGTAATTCCCGATAGGTAATTTCATGAATCACCGTTATTGTATTAGAACTAAGCCAATATAATATTCAATAAGCGTAGCACCTTCATATTGTATTCTACGAGCAATCAGACATTGTAAAACGAATGTTCTATATTACACCAATATATGTTTGTTTTCGATACGTACATATTAACGCGAGTTCCAATTACCCTTCACTTATATTTGATTTGTTCTTGACAAATGATGAAAGAACTCTAAAGTGGGGAAATTGATTGGACAAAAAACAGATCCACTTTTCCTGTTCGGGGAGAGAGCACTTTAATAATAAGCTGTGCTATCCCGATAATCGAATCCTTTTTTGTTCCGTTTTATCTGTGTCAATGAACAGCCAACGTTTTGTTTATTTTATTACACTTGTGCTGTTGTCACCAGGACAAAAAAAACTTAACATTAATATTATATAAAAAATAACAATTTTTACCTAAAAAAAAACTTTTAGAAAGCTACGTAACTATCTTTAAAGATGTTGTTTCTTCTAAAAGGGTACTTTTTGCTCCGACGATAATAAGATTTGTTGGATCAGAGTGAGGTTACTTAATTTCAAAAGTACTACAGACCCGTGGGTATGTGCGGGCATCACAATTGATCCATTTCATTCGTAAATAAAATTGAAACGGAATAAGACTTTTATTTAGAAAAGGATTTTCTTTGTTAGCGATTTGTGGGTGTCTTTGGTGAGCGAATAAGCTTCTATCGTTGAAAGCTGTTTTGTATGTACCTATTATATTTGTCTGCAAACTGGTTTACGTTGAAATCCGCTCAAAGTTTAATAAATACTAGTATAACCTAAAAATGGTATTTAGGTATATTGAAATAACAGCACTGAGAATAATGAGCACTATTTACACTAAAAATTAATTAAAATTCATTTAATTGCCTTTTCAAAGATAAAAGATACGTAACAGGTTGAAGTCAATAATTAGTGAGATTATAATTGTATATAAGATTCTATATTCATTCAGTTTCAAATTATTCCTAACAACATGATAAGTTCTTCTAATATATGTTACTTAATTATTACGAAGCGTCGGTTAGCAGTGAATCAATCATTATGTCTCGGGCATGATAAATTGCTGGTGATCCGTCCGCCATTATTATCTTAAGGTAGGAAAATTCCTTGCTTGTTTGGGATTATAAATTGATGACGTCTTGTCACTGAGAAAACTTCGAATGACTCGCAAAAAGGTTCTTAAGTTAATTTTATGTTATGTAATAAAGTGAACTGTTTTTTAAAAATTAATAGTAGTTTTAGTCGTCACATGAGATGTTATGTATTTCAATGACAGTAAATAGCATTGAGTAATGTTTTTCCAATTTGTAACCTAAGCTAATTTAGAAAGTTACTTCGGCTTTACATACCAAGGTTTGCAAGGCATTGGAACCATTGGTTAAAAACCTGTCCGTGCTTCGGAAGGTGGGCTCGCCAACGTTATTTAGCGGGCTAGGTAGCATCCTCGTCGGCAGGGGCCTTTGTCGCGATTCCGCTATAGCAGTGTTGCATGAATTTTAGAATAGCTTTTTGAGAAATCAAAAAGGGCTAAGGTCTCGATTGAAGCGCAAAGATTGTTGTCCTAAGAAAAAATGCTGAAATAGTCATGTCGTGAAACCGTTTTTAGGCTGTCTCAAAAAAAGGTCATCATGACGATGATCATACAAAGTGACTGAATGAAAAACTTAATTTGGAAGTCGCTACTAAATTGTTCTCCTTGTCATTTGGAACGTGGACGCTAAATATTGATGTGACGAGGTATCAAAATTAAATTGTTAAATGAGCTACGGACAATATAGTACTT
>PQWD01002819.1:47913-149042 GCA_019425675.1 Leucinodes orbonalis
ACTTATAAACTTGTTTGAGCATATTTCTTGTGTACAAGAAGAAAAGGCTATGAGTTTGTTAAAAACTTGATCACCAGAGTTGAGTATTCTACTTGTTCTGTATTATTCTGATTGGTGCATTTTTGATGTTACACATACTTGTGAAATTGTTGTAGATCCCGTGAGCTCATCATATAAGTTAGTAATCCTAACTTCTCCTATATCCATTGTTTATATTTGATACTATTCTACAGTAACTAATTAAGTAGCACTGGCAGATATATAATCTTACCAGTATTCACTTGAATTAATGTTACAGTATCCGCATACAATAATACATATCTTCGCAATTTCACTGCATGGCTTCAATAGGATATTGTCAGATACAACTGTATTCTGTGGCGATGAAAGAGTGCCGTTTGCCAGATGTCACACCGTGGTAATTATACGATATTATTTATATGTATTTTTTATGTATTGCCCTTTTTATGAAATTTCGAGGTTAACGACGCCTAGCTGATTTCCCCAACAGATGTCACTTTTTATGTTGACTGTTGCCATATGTATTGCAGATTAGAATAATAGGGATGAATACATTTCTTTTTTGGATATATGTATACGATGACCTTAATACTGGTGGTAATAGTAGTAGTAGTAGTTAAAACACTTTATGCTCACAAGTCCCCAAAAAATAAAATAAAAAACAGTAAAATTGACAATATTGTGGGCAAGGCGGGCCTTATCCGCTGCATAGCGATCTCTTCCAGGCAACTTTGGGTAAGGACCCAAATAACAATAGATGAATTTCCGTTAACATTGAAATTTTAACATCACGCTTTCTTTCTTCTTTTTAATTAACTTTAAAAATGGACTTGCCCACCTAGCTTGCAGGACTAATACAATTTATCAAACATGAGGTATCGAGCTGAAAGTGGGCACATCGTTATTTTTAGACCAGATTTGTAGTAATATTTAATATAATTAATAATAATAAATATCCACTAGGGCCATCTAGCCCCAAGTTAAGCGTGAAGCCTGTATAATGGGTACTAAACAACGGATAAATATACTTAATTTTTTTTTTGTAAATACATACATATAACAGACACACCCAGACTATTAGAAACATGTTCATGCACACAAATGTTTGTACTGCCCGGGGATCCAACCAGGAACATTGGTGTTGCAGCCGACGTCTCAATCGCAACACCAAATGGGTCGTGCGAAATAATACTTACGATTCCAGGACGCAGTGATCATGCGTATTGTCACCATCCCTATATTTTCCACGGCGTCGTAAAATACCACTTTAAGATTAAACATTCAGCAAAAACGGGTAATAGCGCTCTCTAATTAACCCTGACCTTTAACAGCTATCTTTATTTTTTTTTTTATGTTATAAGTGTACAGGACGGTCTGGACGCTCACCTGATGGTAAGTGATACGCCAGACCATGACAGAGCAGCATTAAAGGAGACCAACAACTGATAGACAGTTATTATCCTCCATCAATGTCGCACTGCGCCCGTCACCCGAGACAACAGATGTTGGGTCTCTTATACCCGGTAATTTCACTAGCTACAATATATATAAAACTCTTCACTTTTGTGAAATACTATAAGTCCAGACAGTTGTTTGGCAATGAGGCCGACAACTGCCGGAAATACCTAATTCGGAAATACCTTATATTTAGTTTAATCTATTTTTGTTTGGTGATCGTCGAATTAAATAATATATTTTTTTATTAAAGTATAACTATCAACGGATTACCTTTCTTAATTTGTTTTGAAATTCTATTAATAATAATTATTTTACAACCGTAAATTTCATTTTTAAATCTTTTACCTTTTCCAGTTCATATTTTAGAAATAAATACAATATGATGTAATTTTCGGTTCCCTAATTTGATCGTACTTCACTACGGTACTTTATTGAAATTGATGGAATATTTAAAAATAACACCGTTCCAAAAACGGATAAATATTGCCGTCTTTGATATCGAGGTGCGCCATTATAATAGAGGACTTGTAGAATAACCAAGTGTATTTTCACATGATTTCTAGAGTTTTTATGAATTCAATGTAAACCTTTTTATTAAGTACTTAAGGGATACTTTCTTCATTTCAAGATTTAGAGATGTAGAGTAGATAGACAATTTAATATCCTGAGAACTGATGATAGAGTAAATGCATACATATTATACATAGAAACATACAGGCCAATACAAACAGACTTATTCACACAATTTTTACCGGAGATAGAACCCTTGCTGTAATAGCCGACATATCCACCATTACACTACATGGGTCGTCAAAATATATTATACATAGTTAAATTTACCACCGTTCGTCTTTTACTTTTGGCTTTAACATAAACACGTTTGAATCGTTAATACGTGTTTATGATTGGGTGTATAAATAAATAAACTAAATATAGCTGCCATTGGCACAGAAAAGGTAAATCTACTGTGAAGAGGCGACAAGAACCTCGAACAGTTGCCAGAATAAATATTCTTTGAGAATACTGCATTATCTTATGTAAGGTTTTAAGAAAGAAAGATAGTACATTTTTTCCTTAACAATTACATTTTACACATATTTAAGGACACCGTTCCCGTTACCTGGTTCTGAAAACAGAATATTATTTTACGCTTACTATTTGATATTATACGTCTTATCATGGATTTTTAGCTTGGTACCTTGCAAACTCCGAAAATCCCTAAAATGTCACCATTTTTAAAGATCGGTGGACCGATTCCCGGAAAAACAAAATCAAGATTTTTTGTAAGTGACAAATAGTGTGCATACCAAGTTTAAATATTTTTATCTTAATAATTTCGGTATGCTCCATACAAGCTTCTTTACCATTTTGGTTAGGTTATAATTAGACAAAAAAAGCCTATGTCATTATCCACCCCTTCAACTATCTCCACTTAAAAATCACGTTCAATTTTGCCGTTTAAAAACTTTCACATTTATAATATTAGTGTAGATAATGTTATTTCCCACCATAAGCATTATCGCCTAAAGGGACGTTCTCATAACCAATTTGGTATTTAACTTTAAACTAAGTTACTGAAATAAAATCATCAGCCTATAACGGCCTACTGCAGGACACATGCCTTCCGCAGAGCGTAGATATGTGGAGATCGGACCTTAACCCACCACGCAGGCCCAATGCGGTTTGGTAGGTGGTAACGACTGCCTTCCTAAGATTGCGGCCGGGGTGCAAATATTGCAGTCTAATAATTCACTGTATTGTATCGAATAATGTATACAATGAATACGAGTCCCTACCTATACTGCTTGAGAAGCATTGCTACATGACGTTTTATTCCTAGATGCCATGTTTTCCCTTGAGTAATAAGACGCTCCGCTGGCATTCTTGCTCTTATCTATTACATAGAAATAAAGTTGAAATGTCTGTTGTTATATTGAAGTAACATTTTTTTCTTTATGCATATGAATATATATACGTTACATATGCCAAAATATCATTTTTTTTCTGTCTGTTTTGTTCCGGGAAATCTCAGAAATGGCTGGGCCGATATGGTCGGGACTTTTTTGGCTAGTAGCTCATGTAATAAGAAAAACACAGTAACTTTTATTTTAGAAAATACTCTTTAATTAAGAAATAAAAACAATGTTTTCAAAGCACAGCGTCCGCGCGTCGCTTGAGCTGCGGCATTTAAGTTCATGTTTCACTATGGCTGCATATTACTGCGGTAGAATATAAACTTATACTGCGAGTAATACCGCGAGGAGCAGCTAGTGTGAATACAAATTATATTTTAGAATTGCCATTTAACTCAACCAGTAATAGTATCCGAGAATAGTTGTACGTGATGTAGCCATTAATTGCTCTCGGCATATATCTGTCTGCCACCTGGCTGTAGTGATATATTATTCTGTAGCTGCCTTTCATGACATTTTATTGTTTAGCTTGGACATTGTTCTGGTAATGAATAGTTTCTAAAAAAAAAGAAGTAATCAAGTACCAAACTTGGTTATTTGTTTCTTATGTTATAAGAAGTTAATTACTCGGATGTAAAGATATAGGCGGACGTGTATTTGGTTTTGTTTACTACTAAGGGATGTTAGGGGCGTACAGTTTTGACATTTCGGGATTTACAACGAAGGAGGCTCTAATTATTCACCAACACGCACGATCAGCTTGGTGGGTATAGGCATGGAAGCATCACTGACGAGACGTCACATTTGCTTGAGACGTCGGCTACAACACCAAGGGTTCCGAGTTCGATCCTGGGGCGGTACAAACATCTGTGTGCATGAACATGTCTGTTTGTATTGGTCTAGGTGTTTACTATGTAAACAAAGTATATAGGTACCTTTATCCGTTTTTAGTACCCGTAATACAAGCTTCACCCTTAACGTAGGGCTAGATGGCGCTGTGTGAATGTCAGTGTATATTTATTTATTAATTTGGTGAATCTATTACAACATTAGAGCGGTTTAATGAACTAATAAATTAGTGGATATGTTTGAACATTCGCAAAGCGCTATTAGGTCCCCAATATGGTAAAGATGTTGTACTATGGGAACTATGTACCAGACGATAAGTATTATTTAAGATAGGATTAGCTTTACTAGTGATAAGAGTAACCAACCAATAACGAACGACTGCACGAATAGGCCTCTGAATAATTTTAACGATACTTGTTTCATATCGGTCATATTGATTTACGCGCAGATGGGTTTCCAATCTCAGTTTTTGTTTTAATATATGGCGGAATATTAATCTGTATAAACAATGGCTTACCACCCTGCCAATAACGCGGCAAGTCAATCCTGAACTTTGATTTGCATAGCCGGATTTTGGTAATAACTATAAACATTTGCCCGGCAATTGGCTGTGGCTAGCCGATTATGAGGAAGGCAATTTGGAGAACCGTTTTTATAGAATTTGTTGCTTATTATAATAAATATTATTAATCTATTTGGCTGCCGTGTTTTAAGCTTATACAAATTACGACCTTATAGCTGGTACTTTAAATTAATTTTGTATTGTAACTTCGTTTATGGTGTGAAATTTGGTATGATGAAGTATCTATCGGTTTTTAGCATAAGGGGTTCAAGTCAAGCAGCATTATAGCGGTTTAAAAAGTTAATCTGTCAATGAATTGATCTTGTTGATAAAACAAGGGTTATAATGTCCATACCATAGATTAAAAAATAAGCCTAACTAGTCGAAACTAAGCGATTTGTACGTGCCCGTTTGAACTATGTTATCATTATATTATATTTTCTAGGGGCAAAAACGTAAACTGTACAAACACGCATGGCACCGCATACGGACATCGCTAGTGAAACTACCGCAAAAAGTATAAATCCCTTCTAAGGGTGTAATAAATTGGCGTAACGAGCGTCTGGAATCTTGTTAGGGCGAGACAGGCCATAAAGCGAGCGGGAGTCCCTGGGAGAGTCCCGCGGGAGTCTCAGGTCAGAGTGACGCTCGCCCACGCGTCACGCTAACTGACTTTTATCGGGAACAATCCTACGGAATTGGTGAAGATCTACGGTCTGACTGCGAGTTATGACGGTAAGGTTTTTTAATTTTCTTTTTCGGATTTGGGCCTGCTTGCAAAATTAAGTACGGTCTCGAGAAATGAACATTTTTTAATTTATTAATTATAATTTATTTTGTGTTAGAGTACACTTATTATTTAACCGATTTCACTATTAAATATGAATTTACTAGAATTTTCGAAATAGCTTAGAAAGCATGCGGATAGTCTACGTACGTAAATGAGGGTATTTGTAATTTAATAATCTGTCAAGTATAATAGCAAGTTGCTCTCTTCCCATTGGTTATTCGCGTGACATTTGGATATTTAATGTCACCACAAACATCAGTGACCAATCGAAATTATCCTAGACCTTTCACCAACGTAGAGCCCTCTAGTGAGGTTTTACATTGCAAAAACCCTCATTGATTCTACTAATTAACACTTAGTCAAAATGATATCAAATAAATGTTGATGAAATAAAATCTATTATAGAAAAAATATGACCATGACACTTGGGTTTCACTATAGACGACTACAATCCATCACAGATTTTTTTTATCAAATTTTAAAATGTTTATATATACATGGAATGTTTATAGTTCGCAACACTTATACGTACAAGCGTGTACATTCAAAGCGAGCAAAATGCTACAAATTTCATTTGCTACGAGCGCGGTAAAACTTTGCACATCGCGTAGCAGCATATCAACTGTATAGCGTAGCGTATCTGCTGACATTTAGTACAACGTGCCGTATCATTTATGTAGCGCTTAGCTCACAAAAACCGTAGCGTGACCATTATTCTTTTGTTTGAGGAAACACCGTGCTCGTGACAGGCCCAGTGCCCTCTGTCTCTGTATAAATTAATGCTCTGCACTTTTTGAGTTGACTATTTTTTTTATTAAAATCCAATACAGGTTTAGTTAAATGATAATTAAAAAAACCTGTCTAAGGATAGACCGCGTACGTTACACGTTTAACGTTAAAAACTAAGCACATTGAAAAATGTAGTATTGTAGTGTTTGACCAGGAGGTCATAATTGTAGTCTAAAAACAATAATTTAAGAACGTTTACCCAAACACTTTCCAAAGGAAGATATATGACCAAAAGGGGACTATAATATTTTGCAGCAATACTATTTATGATTTGGCTGATGTTTCCGTCTGCTGTTCTCTCATTATGACACGGTAAAAGACACTACGGCCCGTGAACTTTCTCTAGACAAGATTTCATAGAAATGAGTTGTCGGACTAAATCAGAATATGCTTTTCTTTTATGGATGCTATGCGATATTTCTAGGAATTAATGAAACCCGGCAATTTATCAATTCAGTTTTCTACAAATTCAGTCATATCGTCCTCTGATATACAAACCTCCCTAAAAACGATAACTTTGGGATATAGTCTTTTGTTTATAACGTGCCACTGCCTTAAACTAGTTTTCTAGTGGATAATATTTCTAGTAAGTAGTGTGTGTTTGTGTATTGAATAACGGTTTGTCAGCTAAAAAATGTAGACAGCATCGACGCGAATGGCGTGTCATATTTCGTACAGCCAAAAAACCGACCGCACATAAAGTAGGGAAACTTTTTCTGTGGTTTTTCCAACTTGGCGTGACGCCACGGTTTTTACATACATCCCCTGCACCCTTAAGACAATGAGAACAAAGTTCATAGTTGTCTGAATCATTTTCATGGCAGCTGGTCGACCCCGCAAGCGATACATGACGAAGGTCTTTATTACAAAAGAGGTAAGGTTCAGTGTTGCAGTGCATCGCGAACGGGGAGCAAGTGTTATCGCCAGTGATACATGATATGATGACACGACTTTTACGCGTCTCACCGAATGTTAATCGAGATATTTGTTGCACAAACGATGTGGCTAAGATCTTTCGATAGATTCGATCAGTGTATAGATACAAAAAATTTGGTGTAGCTGAGGACATTTCAAACATTCTTACAAATCGGTGTGTAAAAACACACAACCATAAGAATTATAAAACTATTCCTTATCAAGTAAAGTACAATTGTCGAATATTAAATATGATATTTTTACAATTAATATGCCGTTATAATGGGCTTCTGTTAGTTATAAATTATAATATTTATTATGAACGACATGTAACGGATAATGGTTCTTCATTATTCACCTTACTCGTTATTATGATTGTATTAACATTGTCTATTTATGTCAATTTCCGAGAGCCAAAAATTTCTGGAAGAGTCCATTGAATAGTGTTAATAAGTAAAGAATTATTACCTAGTGGTAGTAAATGTGATATTGAGTCGTCAAGACAGGCATTGAAGGAGACCAACAATTAATAGACGGTTATTATTGCCGCGCTGCGCCCGTCACCCGAGACAACAGATGTTAGGTCTCTTATACCCGGTAATTCCACTGGCTACAGTGCCCTCATTCCGAAACACAAAAGTACATAGCACTCTTATTCCACGGGACGATATCTGGTACTTCGGTGGCACCCACAGATTTCCCAATACAGGAGATGGGGCAAGCCGCGTTTAAAGTGCGACAACTGTAAGCTCAACGAGCATACACTGGCTACCAGTTTACGCTCTGTGAGACGAGTCAAGACGCACGAATATAAGAAGAAATTACCGTTTTTTTCCAAAATGCCATCCAGTGCAATTGTAACATGACATCATCGCAATGAATCAGTAAATTTAACAAGAAATATAATAACTTTTCACAGGTAAGAACCGAAAAGAAATTGCGACACTGGGACTGCCTATAAACTTGGCGGCTTGTCCAGTCTAATGTATATTCTGATGTCTGTGGTGGCACCTATCTGGATGACTCACTTCTGAGACTACCACCTAAGAAAAGAAATATAAAATATCATATTTCTTTTATAATCTGAACATATTTCTATTCAAAATAAATCATAGGATTCAATAGGGGAAAAGGTCAGAAATCTCTGCCGAACATTCCTTTGGCCAGTTAATTCGCATAAAGCTCCCCGTCCCGGCGTCTACTATAAGGCTAAATCCCACGCAAACTGGCGCGTCAAAAGAAAATGCACGCGAAAATGCTCTTCAAAAATCCTAATTACCATAGTGGGGCTCTTTATCCAGATAATACGGCCTTGAATAACCTCTCCAGAGAAAACCGGGGATTATGTACGTGTGCCTCCGCTTTATTTACTAAAGTTTGCAGACGAGGCCGCTCGCTATTAGTTCTAGCCTGGAATTAAATGTTTTGGAATGTTTCAGCTCGGCTTTTTAAAACAGCTTGTGCTCATTTGGATGAAATTGAAAGTAGTGAAATATTAGTAAGTGAATTAACGTCTTGAAAAATTTAAATATCACACTCACTTGATAATTTAAAACCTCATTTTTGAATCTCACAAATTATGCACATATACAAAGATTATATTTAAATTGCGTGTTTATATGTTATTTCTTATTATAGTTATGTTATTTCTCTAGTTTTAGATATTGGACTCTTCTTTCTTATAAAATAAAGTTGACAGCTCAGCAAAAGTTATAAATAACTTCCTATGAAAGCCGCAGAAGGTTACAATTTCCCATTTGAACTCCTTCGGTGCCCATATATCCTATTACGCTTGACCGGAGTTAATAGGTTTAACTTGCTTCTTAAAATAAAGTAACGTGAAACAAAACTTCAAGTAAGCTTGAATTCACATTCATTCATTAAAGGCCAAATAGGATCCTATTTGATTTAAAGACGATTTTTTTTTACAAATGTGTCTTGATGTTTTTTTTTCGATAGATGAAATTATGGTTCCAGGTTTGATTCCATTAACAAGCAGATACATTTATGTTAAATGATGTCTGCAGTGCAATACGATGCTAAGATCGCCATCAATACTCTGTTATTATCTTTGAAAAGAGTAACTATCGAGTTTCTTGCTGGTTTTTAACACGTTAGGAAAACTACTCTCCGAACCAGTGGTAGCTTCATTTGACATTCATAAGTGTTCTGTAAGGACCTAAACTGAATAAACACTTTTAATTTTCATTTTGGCGCTTCAGAGTCTACCTCTGGTCATGGGTATACTACATTTACATTTCTCTCTTTTTGCCTCGTATTTGTTTTGCTCCCATCATTTCACTTGTCTTTTGAGCTAATAGTTGTTCTACACTTGCAGTCATCAGTCGGTTATGAAACAGGACCACACACGTTACCGCTTCACTGCCAATTTGTCTAATCCCACGATTCCAGCCCAATGAAAGAAATGACCCCTGGAAATATATTAAGCAAACTTGACCTTTTCGAAGGTCTCCTAGAATCTATAGTCGCATGTTAGAAAAGCAGCCAAGTAAAATTTTGTCAGAGAACTCACATATAGTACGCCGCAGAGGCACGCCACTTCAGGATTTCATTTTCAACCGACAACTTTACCTACCTACTTTAACATAGCGTAGCAAGAGCAAAACGGGCAATGTAACGTGAGTAGAGCAAGTTTTTTTGTAAAGAAAAAAATGATATATGAATGGCATATTAGCTTATGTAAATTAAAAAATGATTCTTATAGCAAATAGGATATTAAATTGTTTCCGTGGTTGCCTTACATTCAATTTAACATTTGAAAAATAATATTTAAAAAAATAATGTAGACAATACGTTTTTTATGAATGAACATTTTATGTTGTATTGGTCTGGATGTTCTATGTATTAATAGCAGTACGCATCATCATTATTAGCTCATTAAATGTCCCCACCGAGGGGGAGGAGCCTACCGGCATAGGGTGTATAGGCCTTAGTCGTCCACGTGGGCCCAGTGCGGATTGGCGGACTTCACGCACAACCTTTAAATCTCTTTGTACGCGTGCACGGTTTCATCAAGATGTTTTCCTTCACCGTATGAGCATCCGATAAAGGTACATTTAATTTCAAACATTTTAAAAGACATTGGTAGTACATGCAGGGACTGATCCTAAACCCTCCAGATTGGAAGTCAACAGTCCACACCAATGAGCCACCGACGCTCTAGTGCGTATTTCGAATACTAAGAAAATAAAATTAAATAAGCAGTTGAGACGTCGACTACTACACCAAGGGTTCCGGCTTCGATCTCCGGGCAGTACAAACATTTGTGTACATGAGCACGTCTGTTTGTAATGGTCTGTTTTCTATGTATAATATGTATTGTTAGTCATAAATATTTGAATGTTTAAATTGTCTAATGTATTTACGTAAACATGTTCTAACATTTAAGTGTCGCCATCTTTGATTTGACGACAATGTTAACAGTTGGTCTTTAAGCTTCCGGTTAGTATTAGCTTTTCGTATATTTTATGAAATTACTGTATTATAATAAACTGAGTTGTCAAATGGCTTATGCTTTATTAAAATATTTTGTAACAATTGTATCGAAATGTAAAAGTCTCAATATAACATTTATTCAAACGGAAGTGGTGCAGTGGCGCCACCTTTATGAATACTTTTGTTGATTATTGAGTAAAGTTATAATGTTGACTTCCGATAAAAGGGTATAAATACTGATTGTAAGCATGCAGTTGCTGGATTCTCTTGTAAAGTGTGAAAGAATAAACATCTCTTGTGGAAACTGTTTTACTGGTTTTTATACATACTATCAGTATGTATTTACAAAAAAAATAAGTATGTTTATCCGTTGTTTAGTACCCCTAATACAGGTTTCACGCTTAATTTGGGATGAGATGGATATTTAAAATGTTGTATTTTATAAATTTCTTGCACTTCACTCGTTAAATCAACAGTTTCAACTACCAGACAGACTGCTGAGAATTTATATGATATAGTTCATTTGACATGAACTTGGCATGCACTCCAATGAAGCTGTCAACAGTTTTCTGAATAAAAATCTTGAACATTGCAAACGTATTGCGCACCCGTATAGTCTCGGACGGTTTCATATCCTTTTTAACAAACTTGTCTGGGCAAGAGATATTACCAGGTATACAAAAAGGGTGTGCACTCACGACTTTGTCACGCCTAGACATCGCATGGTTGCCTTTAGAGGCTCTTTTAGATTCGCTGCCACTAAGTGTTGGAATGACATCCCTCCTCCGCTGCGTGATCTGAAAACGTTATGGTCATTCAGAACAAAACTCAAACGATTTTTAGTTGACAAGCAGATATCTGAAGGCTTACGTACCTGTACATCATTCACTACATGCGGTGGTGATGACTTCTCGGCACTTCTTGGGCGGCCATAGGATAAATGTATAGTTTTGATTGATTGAATTCTATTTAAGTTTTTTTTGTTATTCACCTTTATGATTCTCCGTGTTATATACTGTTGTTATGTTGTAATCTTGCTGTATAATATGTTAGATGTTTTGTTGTAAGTTAAAGTAGTCAATTATTTGTAAATCGAGTGTTAATTGTAAAATTAGGCAATTACTTTTTTTTCTTTTTTTATCTATGGGTGTGGTCAGAAATGGATGCGTACCGTTGCACATATATATTTTGTCAGGCGGGATAGCACTGTTTACTTGCCACTCCCTGCTTTTTCCTTTTTATTGTTATTTTTGTTTTCTACTGCTATTTTCTTGTGTTTAAATACTATGTTAAATGGACTATTATGGGCTGGTAAAGCAAACATTTGATCATGACAATAATAACGAAATAGGTAACTATCAGTGTGTTTTTTTATGGTAATGAATTGTATTATACAGAAATAAGAAAGAAAGCAAATGGTAAATACTAATTAAAATACAAAATGTATAAATTAGGTACTTACTAGACGTATACCAGATGTTTTGCATTAAATCTTTAGCTTTACGCCAATTGTTCCCTGTTCCTCTAGTGTCCTTTTGGTTCCTGTTCAACAGCAAGCACAAGAGGAAAACGTTGCTCATTACATAAAAAATACATCAGTCAGCACGTCCTCGAGTTTCTTCCACCGGAAATTAAGGTCCCTCGCAGTAGATTGAACAAAGCGATGGCAAGCGAACGGTTCACCATCGAATGAGCCCCCAAATTATTTACGTAAACAAAGTATTAAACTTTTTGTTTTCACAGAAACCGGGGATTTTGTATTGTTTTAACGCTTCAGGGCATGCAATTTTAAGGTAAATATCAGCTTGCTTTTATTCTCAGATTTAATTGTTTTTAAATTATGTTGTAATGAGCACAAGAAAATTCATTTTCACAAGTAAAACAAAATTGTTTTTTAGTTCAATGAGATTTCTTGTAAAAACATGTATTTATTTTTTAGATTGCATGATCTTTATACTCTAATTAGTATTGCCACTTGAATCTGCAGAACAAGCACAAGTCATAGAATAACAGTTTACAACTACAGACGATTAGTGACTATTGTTTAAATAAGAATCCTACTATTTTTATAAGCTCAATTTCAAAAATGTTTTACTTATTTCACTCGTGACGCAACCACCTAAAGCAAATAAATCTCACGTCCCAGAATTAAAAAAGGTTTAGAGAAATCTTGTATCCCTACGCCCTGATTGTGGTTAAAGCGAGGTAAAAAGCAAACAAAATGGAAAAGAGGTCATATATACGGTACAGACGCTTATATCTCGACACTCGAACAGAAAAGCGTTGAAAACACCGCCAGTTTTATTTCGTAAATGACAAAGTTTTATTCTTGTATCGTCCGAACCTTTAATAAATCACAACAAAATTTTATCACACTTCCATGAATTACTGAAAACAATACGCTACGTTGTAGAATGGTACAGTTATGAAAGATGAAAATAAATGTATATGGATTTTGAATAAACGAAAATTACCAACAACTTGTTTTTCATAGCCAGGGGCAACCTCGCGAATTTCTTTTGTCTTAATGTTGGTTTTAATTTAATATTTTCTGGTAAACAGATTCCTTTGTTCCGATGAGGTTCTTGTAAGGTGTTTAATGAAAAAACAAGTCAGAAATATTTAATTAAACAAAACGTAGTTTCAGGACCTGGAATAAATAAAATCGAAATCCCATCTGGAATTATGTGATATTAAAAAATCAGTTAATGTTACACTAATCATCACATCGAGCGGTTGAAATGATTTTATGGTACTACTCGTAATTCGTTTGTATGATTGCGAAAAATTTATTATTTTGTAAACTCATAACTTGAGAATTTTACAACATTTTATAACTATACAAAGCACTTACTTTCTTAACGACTTTTAAGATGCACTGTTGGTAAGACCCCTTACAAAAACGTCGACAAGGAACTAATAAATAAACGGAACATTTAGTATAAGTCAATCCACACTTTGCGAGTTATTATTCAGATCCAGAGCCCGCTTTATGGATTAGGGCATCTTTTTGTGGGTGCCCCGAGCGGAGCACTTAACAATACCTCAACGCGCCAACTTTTAATAAACTTTCAAGAACTTTTCAATTGTGAGTTTTACCGTGGGAATTTTAGTTCATCTTAGTTTAAACCAATGGTTTTGTACGTGCTTACATTTTCAGTGAGTATTGATTCTGAAGTATTATAGCAAGGGAGCGATTAAAGAATTTGGAGTTATTAGGTATTGCTGTCATCTTTGTAAGTGGGAAATGAGTCTCACTAAGTAACTAAAAGAAACATTTTTCAACTAAAAATTACTTTAAATAGAGCAATACAGAGCGTTTTAATTTAATATTTATATTTGTAAATTTACATTATTGTTTATATATCATTTGATGCATTATTTTTAACGTTAAAAATAAATTCTTATGAGTTTCCTTCATACATTATATCATCATCAGCTTATTAAACGTCCCCACCGAGGGGCACGAGCCTACCCGTATAGGGTGATTAGGCCTTAGTCGTCCACGCGGGCCCAGTGCGGATTGGACAACTTCACGCACAACCTTTGAATCTCTTCGCAGGCGTGCATGAAGGTTTTCTCACGATGTTTTCCTTCACCGTAAGAGCGTCGGATAACGTAGATATTTTTTCGAAAATTTGAAAACACATTGGTACGTGTCGGGATGTGAATCTCAGCCCTACCGGTAGGAAGGCGACAGTCCACACCATTGAGCCACCGACGCTCTTTACATACATTATATAGTAATAACCATTTATTTAAAAAGATTGCGGCAAAAAATTACTAAATAACGTATTCGCATAGACAGTAGATATGCTTAAGAAGATACTTTGAATTGTTTAGTACTTGTGTCGCAAAAATTTCTATAATAAGGTTTCTATAAGCATAGTTATCGCTTAAATTATTAAAGCTTAATTATTTTCTTAAATGGAATTATTATTAACACGAATTTCCAAGCACTCAGACCCATGTATGATGACTTATACAGAAATACAAAAGCTCAATCCTCTATAAATATCGTTCATGTCGATAATGCAGCTGTACCGGACAAAGAGGATGGGATAAGTATTTACTAAAAATAAGAGCACTCATTGGGTCCTCAATTGTAGTCTTCCATTAGGAAATGGTCTTTGAGTTACTTAAGTGATAAAACACTTGAGAGAAAAGAAATAACTTCCTTGTAACACCAGCTTTATTACTACGGGCGTGTTTGGACAAATAACTAAAAGCAATAGTATATAAATAACAACATATTTTTGTTACAAGAACACGTCGTTTTAGTAAAACATTTTTGGGAGCAATGGATCGATCCTATCACACCCACGTTTGGCTTGTGTTTAGGGTATGATGAACGTTTCCTATATGTAGGTATTCCAAATTGGTTTCGTTTTCCTTCACCGTAATTATTTCTAAAATTAAAAAAGTACTATTGGCAGTCTTACTGCACATGGCAGTCTTCCAGGCAATCTTGTGATGAAAAATCTTTCTAATGCCAGTTGTGTGTAAGGCACAGCTTGACCAGGTGGTACTCTGGTCAGGCTGACACATTCGTGCCGAAAAATGGCTGCCATATTAAAATTTTACGTTGAAGAACATTGTACCTATAAGTAACGATGCAGATATATATCGATGTATATCATCTGGCAGCTCGCCAGCGGCCACCGTCATATTTCCAACCGTAAAAAAAATGCATTAAATATCTCAATCATCATCATCAGCTCATTAAACGTCCCCACCGAGGGCACGAGCTACCCGTATAGGGTGATTAGCCTTAGTCGTCCACGCGGCCCAGTGCGGATTGGACGACTTCACACACAACCTTCGAATCTCTTCGCAGCGTGCATGAAGGTTTCCTCACGATGTTTTCCTTCACCGTAAGAGCGTCGGATTACGTACATATATTTTCGAAAATTCGAAAATACTTGGTACGTGTCGGGATTTTGAACCTCAGCCCTCCGGTAAGAAGGCGACAGTCCACACACTGAGCCACACGACGCTCTTCTCATATATCTCCAATGTCAATGCAAAAAATACTATGCTATTTCCTTTTCACTCGTATTTTGAGAGTTTTATTGATATATTGGCTTTTGCCAAATTTCGTTTCATAAATAAATAGACATAAATATTCCCAGTCATGTTAATGCCCACTCTTTCTGGTCCAAGATAAAAAAATATTGAGTGGATATTATATAACTTATTTTTTTACAAAAGATTCATAAATGACACGCCGCATAAAATACATCTAAATGACAGTGCTGCCATGGTTGAGAAGTCGGCTGTTACACCAAGGGTTCCAGCTTTGATTCTCGGGCAGTATAAATATTTGTCTGAATGAATATGCCTGTCTATATTGGTTGTTTATGTATTACATGTATGTTTGTATAAAATATGTATATAAGTGTGTTTATCCGTTGCGATAATCTCATACGAATTATTTAAATCACTAAATCTTGAACGGCATTTTACAAAATATATATTTTACATGCTAAAGTTTGTTTTTAAAAAAAAGAAACAAAATCGTGAATATCGTAGGTATATTAACAGGCGGCTATCCAATATTTTCATTCTCAGTCTACCATAAGACACATTGTAGGTAATTTCTAATTTAGGGCTGGGATCCTTTATCCTATTTGCTTTTGTGCCGTTACATTTTCTATAGGTAATTCTTTACAAAATTGAACCCTAATGTTAACATATTAAGGGAATGGATTCTCCTTGCCGGAGGGCTGTGCTTAGGTTGTTTAAAAAGGGGTTGTGGGACAGAACGACGTGTGCATACAAAGTTTTCATTACATGAAGTATTAAAAAGGTTTACCTTTACGCGAAAATCTTATTGGAGTATAGGTTTTCAATTTGAAGATGTTAGTTAAGTACTATTAGTATGTATCCCAATAATATATTTATGTGAGCATATATGTAAAATATGACTGGATATGTATATTTAATATATAAAAGTAAAAAATGCAATTTTGTTGTATGCCACGATTTAAAAGTATCTGTAACAGATTTATTTGAATAAATATTTTTGATTTTCCTTCACCTTAAAAGCATCGGGTAAACGAACAAGTACATATAATTTCAAAAACTCTAAGAGACATTGATCCGTCGCAGGATTTGAACCTGCATCCTCCAGATCGGAAGCCAGTCCTCACCAATAAGCCACCGACGTTCAATTATCAATAACAATCAAATCAAAAAAAATAAAATCATAATTTAGTAAATTATTGAAAAGGTGAAATCATATAAAATGAAATGTAACGTTGATTACATTGTTAGAAAAATTCCTTGTTTATTTTGAATAAACTATGCCTCTGTATCGTCATAGCATGTTCGCAGGAAATGTTTTAGAGAATTTGGCAACTCATTTGTGTTATGACTGAGACGTCGGCTTTACACCAAGGTCCGAGTTCGATCCCCGGGCAGTAAACTCTGTGTGCATGAACATGTCTGTTTGTATTGTCTGTTATCGTTGTTTATACCAATATTACAGGCTAAATTCTTAGTTTGGGATTAGATGCTGTGTGAATGTCAGTGGATATTTTTATTATAGATGGCGCTGTTGTCAGTAAGATATTATTTATAATACACGTAGATACGTGTGGTTCATAAATTGGAGTGCGTGTTTGTGATAAGATAAATATAACGTATAGAAAAATTTCGACGACCCATTTGGTGTTGCGGTTGATGTTCGGCTGCTACACCAAGGTTCCGGTTCGATCCCCGGGCAGTTACAAAACATTTGTGTGCATNAACAATACCTCAACGCGCCAACTTTTAATAAACTTTCAAGAACTTTTCAATTGTGAGTTTTACCGTGGGAATTTTAGTTCATCTTTTTAAACCAATGGTTTTGTACGTGCTTACATTTTCAGTGAGTATTGATTCTGAAGTATTATAGCAAGGGAGCGATTAAAGAATTTGGAGTTATTAGGTATTGCTGTCATCTTTGTAAGTGGGAAATGAGTCTCACTAAGTAACTAAAAGAAACATTTTTCAACTAAAAATTACTTTAAATAGAGCAATACAGAGCGTTTTAATTTAATATTTATATTTGTAAATTTACATTATTGTTTATATATCATTTGATGCATTATTTTTAACGTTAAAAATAAACTTCTTATGAGTTTCCCTTACATACATTATATCATCATCAGCTTATTAAACGTCCCCACGAGGGGCACGAGCCTACCCGTATAGGGTGATTAGGCCTTAGTCGTCCACGCGGGCCCAGTGCGGATTGGACAACTTCACGCACAACCTTTGAATCTCTTCGCAGGCGTGCATGAAGGTTTTCTCACGATGTTTTCCTTCACCGTAAGAGCGTCGGATAACGTACATATTTTTTCGAAAATTTGAAAACACATTGGGTACGTGTCGGGATGTGAACCTCAGCCCTACCGGTAGGAAGGCGACAGTCCACACCATTGAGCCACCGACGCTCTTTACATACATTATATAGTAATAACCATTTATTTAAAAATATTGCGGCAAAAAATTACTAAATAACGTATTCGCATAGACAGTAGATATGCTTAAGAAGATACTTTGAATTGTTTAGTACTTGTGTCGCAAAAAATTCTAGAACACGGTTTCTATAAGCATAGTTATCGCTTAAATTATTAAAGCTTAATTATTTTCTTAAATGGAATTATTATTAACACGAATTTCCAAGCAATCAGACCCATGTATGATGACTTATACAGAAATACAAAAGCTCAGTCCTCTATAAATATCGTTGATGTTGATTATGCAGCTGTACCGGACAAAGAGGATGGGATAAGTATTTACTAAAAATAAGAGCACTCATTGGGTCCTCAATTGTAGTCTTCCATTAGGAAATGGTCTTTGAGTTACTTAAGTGATAAAACACTTGAGAGAAAAGAAATAACTTCCTTGTAACACCAGCTTTATTACTACGGGCGTGTTTGGACAAATAACTAAAAGCAATAGTATATAAATAACAACATATTTTTGTTACAAGAACACGTCCTTTTAGTAAAACATTTTTGGGAGCAATGGATCGATCCTATCACACCCACGTTTGGCTTGTGTTTAGGGTATGATGAACGTTTCCTATATGTAGGTATTCCAATTTAAACTAAATATTTTCATATCTAATTTCCGAATGGCGCGTATATATACTCTTTAGTCTTTTATTTATTTATTTCTTTGGATTACTTACATGAGGTACAGTAAATTTAAACGTATAAAAGTCATTATAAACTACTTATTTTAACTATCCTCATAAAAATTTTTTTAGCAAGATGTGGTTAACATCTACATTTTTTTTTAGAATATTAACTAAAACTATATAAACAGGAGTAAGGTATTTTCTTTACCTTATATGAATGAAAACGCTAAAAAGTACGACTTGTAAGAGCTTTCATATATTTTTTAAATATTTGCTGTCTACACGCTTAGAAATCTCGGAGCATCAAACAATATGAATAATTCACTGATGGAATGAACATGGTTTGGCATGAATTAGACGGAGTGTTAACAATCCCACTTATAATGGTGAAATGATTGTCTATAATAATAATATTTAATTAACTTATTTTAGGCCACTGACCCATATAGAAATGTTAGAAAAGAGTAAATTAAATACCTTCAAATACAAACTATAAAAATATATACACTAAGTTCCTACAAAATTCATATTGAAAAGCGAATTTATATTGTAGTAATTTGTGGAGAGTAGAGCGTCGTTGGCTCAGTGGTGTGGACTGTCGCCTTCCTATGGGGAGGGCTGAGGTTCAAATCCCGACACGTACCAATGTATTTTCGAATTTTCGAAAATATATGTACGTTATCCGACGCTCGTAAACCTTCATGCACGCCTGCGAAGAGATTCGAAGTCTGTGTGTGAAGCCGTCCAATCCACATTGGGCCCGCGTAGACGACTAAGGCCTAATCACCCTATACGGGAAGGCTCGTGCCCCTCGGTGGGGACGTTTAATGAGCTGATGATGAATTTGTGTATATCATTAAAAAACTTAACTGTAAATCAAATACTGGTCAAAAATTCATTGTCTTACCTAATAAAGACCCGGAACACAACTATACTAAAGGCATAATAACAATAACAATTGGCGGGGGGAAAAGTTGAGATTGAATTTCCTACACATGTTGACTTATTCATAGGCTCTTGTAAGGTAAAATATCTTCATAATTAATTAGCCACAAAAATAAATCTATTCAACCTCCATTGCTGGACATAGGTCTCCCTAATTTTGCGCCAGATATCCCAAAAAGAAAATTTGAACTATATTTTTAATGTTATAATAAGTGTACAGGACATTCAGGGCCCTCACTTGGTAGTAAATGATACGCCTAATCATCACAGAGCGGCATTGAAGGAGACCAACATCTGATAGACAGTTATTATTGACTATCAACGCCACACTGCGCCCGTTACCAGAGACAACATGTGTTAGGTCTTTTATACCTGGTAATTCACTAGCTACAGTGCCCTCATCCCGTAAAACAAAAGTGCACAACACTCCTGTTCACAAGACACAAAATTGGTTTCAAATGTAACCCCGTCAAGAATCCGTGATGTCCATAATATAAACATACCTACTAAATGATATCGCGTAGGTCTTACCGCGCTTTGGATGAATTACGTATTCCCCTGGGAATGTCTCTCGCCTCTCGGAGCAGTGAATTTGAAACAGTATACAGGCAGTGATTCGCACATTTGCTACGGCATTAAGACGCAATCGGAAGATCAGTAGATTTGACATGGACTATTATAAATTAAATTTAGACTTGTAAGTTTAGGAAAGGTTAGAAACTATGGAACATCAACCACAACAACAACCACCAGACAGCAGATATTATGTAATAACTAACTTGAAAATAAGTAAATAAATAGAATATTATTGCCATGGTAATTGTTGAAATTTTTTTTTATTCTACACCTCGTCATCATCATCAGTTTATTATACGTTCCCACTGAGGGACACGAGGCTACCTGTATGGGGTGTATAGGCCTTAGTCGTCCACGCGAGCCCGGTGCGGATTAGCTAACTTCACGTACAACCTTTGAATTTCTTCGTAGGCGGCCGCAGGTTACTCACGACGTTTTCCTTCACCGTAATTATTTCTAAAATTAAAAAAGTACTATTGGCAGTCTTACTGCACATGGCAGTCTTCCAGGCAACCTTGTGATGAAAAATCTTTCTAACGCCAGTTGTGTGTAAGGCACAGCTTGACCAGGTGGTACTCTGGTCTAGCTGACCCATTCGTGCCGAAAAATGGCTGCCATATTAAAATTTTACGTTGAAGAACATTGTACCTATAAGTAACGATGCAGATATATATCGATGTATATCATCTGGCAGCTCGCCAGCGCCACCGTCATATTTCCAACCGTAAAAAAAAATGCATTAAATATCTCAATCATCATCATCATCAGCTCATTAAACGTCCCCACCGAGGGGCACGAGCCTACCCGTATAGGGTGATTAGGCCTTAGTCGTCCACGCGGGCCCAGTGCGGATTGGACGACTTCACACACAACCTTCGAATCTCTTCGCAGGCGTGCATGAAGGTTTCCTCACGATGTTTTCCTTCACCGTAAGAGCGTCGGATTACGTACATATATTTTCGAAAATTCGAAAATACATTGGTACGTGTCGGGATTTGAACCTCAGCCCTCCCGGTAAGAAGGCGACAGTCCACACCACTGAGCCACCGACGCTCTATCTCATATATCTCAATGTCAAGTGCAAAAAATACTATGCTATTTCCCTTTTCATCTGTCGTATTTTGAGAGTTTTATTTGATATATTGGCTTTTGCCAAATTTTGTTTCATAAATAAATAGACATAAATATTCCCAGTCATGTTAATGCCGCCACTCTTTCTGGTCCCAAGATAAAAAAAATATTGAGTGGATATTATATAATTATTTTTTTACAAAAGATGTTCATAAATAACACGCCGCATAAAATACATCTAAATGACAGTGCTGCCATGGTTGAGAAGTCGGCTGTTACACCAAGGGTTCCAGCTTTGATTCTCGGGCAGTATAAATATTTGTCTGAATGAATATGCCTGTCTATATTGGTCTGGGTGTTTTTATGTATTACATGTATGTTTGTATAAAATATGTATATAAGTGTGTTTATCCGTTGCGATAATCTCATACGAATTATTGAAATCACTAGATCTTGAACGGCATTTTAAAAATATATATTTTACATGCTAAAGTTTGTTTTTTAAAAAAAGAAACAAAATCGTGAATATCGTAGGTATATCAATAGGCGGCTATCCAATATTTTCATTCTCAGTCTACCATAAGACACATTGTAGGTAATTTCTAATTTAGGGCTGGGATCCTTTATCCTATTTGCTTTTGTGCCGTTACATTTTCTATAGGTAATTCTTTACAAAATTGAACCCTAATGTTAACATATTAAGGGAATGGATTCTCCTTGCCGGAGGGCTGTGCTTAGGTTGTTTAAAAAGGGGTTGTGGGACAGAACGACGTGTGCATACAAAGTTTTCATTACATGAAGTATTAAAAAGGTTTACCTTTACAAGCGAAAATCTTATTGGAGTATAGGTTTTCAATTTGAAGGAATGTTAGTTAAGTACTATTAGTATGTATCCCAATAATATATTTATGTGAGCATATATGTAAAATATGACTGGATATGTATATTTAGTATATAAAAGTAAAAAAATGCAATTTTGTTGTATGCCAGATTTGGCTACCTCCGACAATCACGACGGGTTGGCGATTCGGACGGTAGTTTAGCAGTGTTTGGAGGCTTTTAAGATTTATGGTTCCAGGTTGAACCAACAGAGTGTGTGCTATGCCGCGTAATTAAATTTGATACAATGTAATAAATACGCTGCCAGCTGTATACAAATTCAAAAAATTCTAGCCTTACTTAGACAGCAATGCACTTAATAAGATTCACGTAGGCCAACCTTTAAATCTCTTCGCAGGCGTGCGCAGGTTTCATCACGATGGTATGGTAGAGTCAAAAAAAATATAAAAATAACAATTGACGATTTAAAAGTATCTGTAACAGATTTATTTGAATAAAATTATTTTTGATGTTTTCCTTCACCTTAAAAGCATCGGGTAAACGAACGAGTACATATAATTTCAAAAACTCTAAGAGACATTGATCCGTCGCAGGATTTGAACCTGCATCCTCCAGATCGGAAGCCACCAGTCCTCACCAATAAGCCACCGACGTTCAATTATCAATAACAATCAAATCAAAAAAATAAAAATCATAATTTAGTAAATTATTGAAAAGGTGAAATCATATAAAATGAAATGTAACGTTGATTACATTGTTAGAAAAGTATTCCTTGTTTATTTTGAATAAAACTATGCCTCTGTATCGTCATAGCATGTTCGCAGGAAATGTTTTTAGAGAGAATTTGGCAACTCATTTGGTGTTATGACTGAGACGTCGGCTTTTACACCAAGGTTCCCGAGTTCGATCCCTGGGCAGTACAGACATCTGTGTGCATGAACATGTCTGTTTGTATTGGTCTGTTATCCGTTGTTTAGTACCAATATTACAGGCTAAATTCTTAGTTTGGGATTAGATGGCGCTGTGTGAATGTCAGTGGATATTATTATTATACATGGCGCTGTATGTCAGTAGATATTTTATAATACACGTAGGATACGTGTTCGGTGGTTTCATAAATTGGAGTGCGTGTTTGTGATAAGATAAATAAATAGTCCGACTTAATGTAATGAAGCCGACGTTATAGAAATGCGTAATGAAATATATTCGATATACGTGTACGAAAAGTCGATTTTACCTGATTAATAACTCGCAGAGTACCTTCAACTTGGCGATTCAATGTGAAGATAATATTTTACCTGGAAAAGAAAAAGAAGGTTAAAATTTAACATAACTACTAATATATTTAAAAACGAGCAAATCGCTCAATTAAAGGAGTGTCTCCGCATCCTGTAATTAGCGACACCGGAGTTGACAGAGCTGTGGCCGGTTAGAGGGAAAAATCACGGACTAAGCAAATTATATTGATTTATCAAGACTTTAACTTAGATCTTATACTTCATCATCATCATCATTACATCCTTATTATGTCCACTGCTGAACGAAGGCCTCCCCTAATGATTTCCATGCGGGGCGATGCGTAACAGTTGACATCCATCTGCTACCCGCCACCTTAACCAGGTCATCATACTTATCACTTTACAATTTTTGGAACTTTAATTAGTCACAAACTAACTACAAGGAAATTTGTTAATTGAATACATTTCTAAACGCTGCACTCATGTTTGAGCTACTTTTGTCCATATCAGTACTGTAATGAGTGACATAAAAATAAAGCAAACCCGGTGTTTTGACACAGTAAAAAATTTAACATACAAACAATAATGTAATACAGTAAACGAGCCGCAAAGGCGAACCATTAACGCACTTCATGCAAATGAAATCACCGCTGAAGCGCTTCAAGGGCCGCGCCATAAACGAACCACTCAAGGCAAAAATTCCAAGCGCAGAAGGTCCAGGTGTTTTATAAATGGAATTTAACCACAACGAGCTATGTGTATTAGTGAAGTCATATGGTTCAACTTCCTGATATATTTCAACAAATGCAAATGCCATCCGATATATCATTGTCAACATTCGGAATAAAACAAAAGAAAGTTTTCTATTTCTATGAAATTTACTTTAGAAGTCTGCCGCTGCGAGCCACTCTTCTAAAATGTTTGGCCCTAAGATGCCTAATAAACTGCAACAACCTAGGAGAAGGTAATGACAATCAAATGGTGGTCTACTCTGCCGTCACCATCTCCTAGGTGACATAATATGATGTAGAAATTTTAGAATTTTATTAAATTTATGGCATGTAATTTATTTGGTATGTGGATAGTTTCACTTTTAATCTCATTCTTATTTGAATTTCTTTGAACTGTATGTAATTTTAGTAGTGTAATATATATTTTAATTAAAATATGGTCATTGTTTATCAACTACAAACTTATTCATTATTTATTTATAATAACGTGTCTAAAAACAAAAATATTTATTTCCATGAAAACTTGTACCATTCTTTAAATAAATACAATGCAAAATAGATACGGCTATGTCTCTGGGGGGTAAGTCTAAGACTAATCTGGAAACAGCGGTAGGTTCCTGTGGTTCCATCAATTACGAAACCCTGGGGCATGCCTGTTGCACGTAACTGAATATTTTGTTATACCCATAGATATAGGATATACAAGATACACAAAAGCGCTTAGAGGCATGACAAAAATATTGAAGTATATGTGTTGGTGAATGTCTATGTGTAAGTTCGAAATAGTGTTGTCCACGCTAAAACTTCTCATAAATATTTTGTTATACCCATAGATATAGGATTAGTGCGCTTATTCTAAATCTATGGTTATACCATATAAACAAGTTCATAAATGTTGTTATGCTGAATACGAGAGCAAATATCTGTAGAACATTTATTTAAATTACGAATTTAATATTATTATTTTCTAGCTCCGCCCCGCGGTGTTTTTTAGCGGGTAGACGGGTAGGCAGAGGACTTTCGAATGTTAGCCGAGATCGTAACGTACGCAATGATGCAAAAAAGTATGGATTCGTGATATGCTCACAAAACAATCGAAAAAAGTGTTCCATATGGAGTGACAGCACACAAACACATATTTCGAATTTCGCACACATTTACCTAAACAAAAGAGTACAAACTGTATTCACTTCGGCGGTTCGTTTTGAGGCACGGATGGCGTATCTACCTTTATATATACAGAATATCATTGAACGTACGCAACAAAAGCGCACAAAACAATGCGAGCACGTAAAAGGGTAGGTCTGCTAAGGGCATAGCGGGACTTGATAAAATGTGGTATAATTGGCCGGATGATATTTAGTGTTCATAATGTCAAGTTCGTGGCTTTATTACACTTGTTATATGAGGAACTGTGTGCATTTCTTGGTGTTTTACTCGCATTTAGTAAGATTATGAACTTATTGGCAATGCCACATTTAAGAATTTAAGCAAGTATAAAAATTTGTTGCCTTCGATTTACGCAGTTTTAGCAGGGGATACAAATATTTCGTTCTTTGTTTTCCTCCTCCATCTGTGTGCAGAATCATATCTTTACAAATAAGGTATTGGACACTAGAAAATCTCTTCATTTATTTTATTCAATAATTATTTTATAATTGTTAAAAATAGGAAATCTGTGCCTGTATCTATTCCATTACGTTTAATAAGTTAAGTAGCACAAGAGGAAGTCCCTATTGAAGCAGAAATGATCCTGGAATCCTATTGTGCAGCATCTCGAGTGGGTATTACGTGCAACGGAGTGGCAGGAATGAAGTGGCCATCGCTTTAATGCCAGTTTAAAATTGTACGTACTCAGAGAAATCCCTTGCGTTTTATGTGGAATCCGTCCCGTATGCAGTCATAAATGTTATCCATATAATTGAAGACTTTAAATCTTTTCTATTTAAAGAAGATTTGACATATCGGGATGAAAATAATGTAAATGCTGCGTGGTCTATTGATATTAGGGTCGAGTTTATATTGCTGAGCTACCCGAGGATCATGGGTTTGCATCCTACGGGAACACCACATGACATGTTCGACTATAAAATTTTAAGCTAATTTTATGAAAAATATTTGGTTAAGGTTATCATTAAACACTAATGAGTTAGGTATTTTCAGAAGAGTATTAATTAGACATCAAAGCGGAGACATCATAATATCCGTAAAACTACTCGTAGTAAAATGCTATCCGAAAACATTTAATTAAACGTTGAAGTAAAAAGTTGTAGTCAAAGTTTTTATTTAATAAAAACTTGAAAAACGGTCCAGTTGAGCCGGCACATTCTTGTCGAAGCAAGGGTCTACCACACTTTAAAGGAATAAGGTGTTTTTTAATTTCTCCGTATAGCTAAAACTGAATAAAAATACTATAAAATAACATCTTTGAGCTGAATAAAGTACTTGTACCTACTAACAACAATTCAATAACCTAATTATTTAGAAACAAGAGATTCCGTAAACAGTGTTACGCGCGTAACTTGATTTGGTATCTGCCAGAGTCGAAACATTAAAAGACCATTAAGCCACTTAACTGAATCAAGGGCCTGAAGTATTCATCAGTAAACGTCGTAAAGAGCTGTAATGACGAGTAATAAAACGTAACATTGTCATTATGTGATACGTAGCAGCAACCGTTTCATGTATAATGAATAAATACTCGAAAAGAAATGATTGATGGAGTTGGGAAAGGGAAATGTGAAATTTCATTTATGAGCTTAGCTTGCACGGAAAAAATAAATATTTTCCGGAAGCTTTTGTGGACTTACGTACATCGTTTATTAAAATATGCATGCTGCTTATGGTTGCAAATATTCTTTCCTTTATTGTTGATTTCTGAATAAGTAAGCTTTTGACATTGCCCTGACATAGATGTGGAACATTGATGGTGCCGAAATCCGAAATGAATGAAATTTATAAATGCAGACTGGATTTGGCTATTGGCTGGAGACTTTTGTATGATACAATATTTATTTATTCTAGGTTAAATTTGTTACAACAATACGACATGTAATTGTAATACTTTATACTGTCTCTATTCATTTCAATAAATACCTTGGGGTTTATCAAACTCAGAAATCGAAATTCAAAATATGTTTAATAATAATATTTCGACACGACTCTATAAGTAAATTTACTAAAATTTAGAATTTAATTGACGCTTCACACTACAATAATTTATTTTATTCACGTTTATAGTGTTTGTAGGATTCAAACTCAATCAAAACAATAGTAAATGTGATGCGATTACTTTGTACAAAGCTGATTTTGTAACGTGTCATTTTAATGTGTATGCTGAAAATGCCTTAGCCGTTTGCTGTAACTAGAATTAACATAAACGGACGTATAGTTAGGGCGGTAAATATTCCAAGGCGCTCCGGAACACTTCGCCTCAATTAGATTTGTGGTCTGCTCACCCGTCTTCAGCTTTCGAGGTAATTAATTCTGGCCAGCAGCCTGTAACTGAATATGGCTAACGCCGAAAATTTGTAAGCAGGACTTTGTAATGACTAGGTAGTTAGTACAAAGTCGGGGATATCTGGCGCAAAATGCGGGAGACCTATGTCCAACAGTGGACTGCGATAGGTTGAAGAGAGAGGTAGTCATTACAAAGGTAAGTCTAGGTAGACTGTTATTAATTTCCTTCAAATCTGCTTCTGTCATAGTCAGGTGTATCACTTACCACCAGGTGAGCGCACTGACCGTCCCGTTCACTTATGATTATGACATAAAAATAAAAAAATACTGCTTGATATGACATAGCGTCCCACTGCAGGGCCAAGCCTTCCCGCGCGGCATGACGAGTTAAAATACGAGTAGCATAGCGGGCCCGGTGTGGATTCATTAAATCATTTTTAAAATATGTAGATAGTTGTACTCCTAAATCATGTGTGTTCATTTAGTATTGCAATAATTGGTTTTTTTTGGGCACTCTTATTAGGAAATTTAAAATAAGCATATTATGTTTATTGCCTAATGTCTATGTTCGTATTAAAAATACTATATTCTTCCTTCAATAAAGAACCATGAAAAAGTATCGTTTAATGAATACGATACTTTGTCATACAATTTTTATTATTTTAGCAATTATACTTGAGTACGGCAAAGAAAAACTGTCGCAAATATAATAAAGAAATTTATGAGATCATATTCCACATTTGAAAGCTTTACGTGAATTTTAGAACTTATTGTTTATGTAATGACTAACGTGAAATCTGAGTTTTAAACAAAAACCTCGTAACTTCACTTCGTAACGTTAAAATAGAAAATCTACTCCTATTTCTAGCAAGATTGGAAAATTCCAAGAACACCCGACGCGTGTAAAATGAAGCTGCTCGAAGCTACTAAATAATTAACTGCGCTTAATCCCCAATGCAGTTTGGAGACCGGTTTTCCTCCTTTCAATACTTATGAAAACGTTCTTCGTTAGCTGATAAACGAGTATTTTTGTAATAAAGACCTTGTTATTTTAAAATGTCGAAGAAACTTAGTTTTGCATGGCATTCATATATTAGTCGTGTTTATGTAAAGATAAGTTACCACCACTAAAACCATCCGACTTTTGTCTTTACCCAAAGCCGTAAAATGTTTAGGTGGTAAACATTATTTGACTAATAAAGAAGTCATAGCTGCCGTGGATGCCTATTTCCTGAAGTTATACGAAGTTTTTTTTAAAAAAGGTATGGAGCTGGAATTATTATAGGTTCAATGGAAAAAGTGTTTTTAGTTCGAGGAAAAGTATGTTGAAAACTTAAATTAAAATCAAGTGTTTTCAATGTTAGGCTAAGAACTTATAAATAACCCTCATACAATGTTATTAATTCATTCATGGACTACCATATCCATAATTTCATTTGTTTTGGACTTATGAGCCTAACAAGAATTCATTCAATAAGGTTTAAAGGTTTATAAATTCAATTACAGTCTGCCCCTCTTGATTTACTAATAGCTTCATAACCAATAAAGCGTGACCTGTAAACAGGATATCAGTTTTGAAAGTTACGATTCCCTCGGGCTACCTGAAAGCAATGTTGATGGTTTAGACGGTGTGGACCCAAATACAACGCTTACGGTTATTAATACCTAGAATGTAAACACGGGCCGCTCGTAAAACATTTATGGAGCGATACTGTTCAATAACCGTTCAGTGAGTTCCATTAATAACATGTGCAATAACAAATTTATAAATATGGAGTCAAATATCGGTTCTAGGACCTTTTATTTTTAAATAAACAACACCTTGTGCTGGAATTAGAAACTTTATTTTAAAGTCAACCCAGCTTTGTGAGGGCTGGATGATGTGATTACAATATATATTCGATTAATAATATTTATACTATAGAACTTGAGATCTTTCGTTTAGTTAGAAAAAACTGATGGAGATATTATAAAATACTAAGGAGACTACTAATATAAAGGCTAATCATGACAAATTTGTTTTTGTACTGTAAGAAATATGTGTTTTATACAAAGAACAAAGTTCAAGTAAAGAATTTGTACATCAGCTGGACATATATATAGGTAACAACTATATTAAGCTTATTTATACATTACTTACATACTAGTATAATGTTTTTTTATAACAAAAGACAAACAACGGTATTATTGCTTCAAATTTTGTAAATTTACAAACTTAAAAACCAAAATTTTAATGGATGTGCTATAAATCATAGTTGACAAATTGTGCTAATGGTATTAAAATCTATTTAAGTTAATAAATCAAGTTAATTGAATTTTGTCATCACTGTAACAAATTTTGGTTTAAATTATATACCATCATACCAAGTTATAAGAGAATGATAAAGTGTAGTTAATTTCGTAATGACATATTAACTTTATTAATATTTTAAGGGAAAAATAAAGGATTTTTTTCTGAAATTGCTTTGAGAGTTTTATGTCAGAATAGTTTATTTCGGATGAGAAATATGAAGTTAATATTTAAATCTTTGGACCAGAAAAACAGTAAATGTATTGTATACCTGTGATATAGGCGGCCTCAACATAACACCTTTAGGGACCCAAGCCAAGCTTATTTGCTTGCAGTGAGTCTTGCCAAATAGCGAGCGAGGTTCAGGTGATTTGTCAACACGCATAGACCAGTGCGGTAAATTAAATTTCTCTTGTCATTAGGAAGGGTATTTGCATAGTGCCTCATCTGTGTCTATCCCTTGAAAATCCCACATTTTTCTCTCAGAGACCTATTGCAGTCTACTTCTGATCTATCCCATTTGTCCCAGATATCCCTCTGCTTTCTTTATCCTAACTCCAACGGCGAACGGCGAAGTCGTCGGTCCATTGGTCCAGAGTGCATTCCACGCTAGGCCTATCATTACGCGGTCTTCATCCTAGAACTCGTCTGCTCTGAAGGTCATCGATTGTGTAACATCCGTCACTAGTCCACTGCTTCTTAAATATGTTGAGCCAGCAAGCTATGCTGGTAAATTCAGTTCTCTTACGAGTAACTTAATTTAATATTACGTTATTAATTAACGTATTTCAGGAATGAAAGCTGTCAAGTATCCTAGTCTCGTTGACGACCCAACCCATTGTTCTAGTCACCTTGTTTGACATAAAACAGGGGGATCTTTCCTCCACTCGTTGTATTTATGACGAGGCGTGACAATGCATTGGGGACGTCCTGCTCGATTGTTTGCGACGCATTAATTTCGGCGACTTGCACATTGCAGTGTTTCAGTTGCGTGAGTGAATGATGGTTGGGAAGTTTTTTGTGCTACTGACAACTAACATCGGTATGTCAGGGATGAAATCGCAGGATACTAATTAATTGATATTGATAAAGTTGCTGAAAAGTCGTCTACATCACAAGTTCGTTATGCTTGATCGAAATGCAAGGCAATCAGTTGTTCGCATGGCCATACTTGTATGTTTGTAGCACAGTTGTTTACTCCTTTTTATCGGTGATTAAATCTGGGGCATTTGCTTTAGTTGCTGACTGCTTTGCCTTTCACCTAATTCACCTAAAATCTACTTACGCCTTTCACCTAAAATCTACTTACGTTTGCTACGACTAACTCCTGAAACTGTATAAAAAAGTTCCAGTTAAATATATATATTTTTTTAAATATGAATAGTAATAAAAGATTTGTTTCTTTTGATACCTCCCAATGATCCTCTGCTGATCTTCGTACCCGCAAAGAGTCACTGAGTTCTGAATAAAACAAAGAAATATAAAACCTCTCTACAGTTTTTCAACTTTACTTAAATTTACATCAGAGTTTAACTGGGTGAAGGAGTATTTTAAAGACTATATTTAGAAAAAAATCGTAAAAGATCATGGTACATACATGAAGAACGACGTATACGAAGTAAATGTAATAATTCCGTATTGAAAAAACTTTTTTCAAGTTATTGCGGCGTTTTAGTGATAACTCCCATCATCGATGACCCTTATAAAAATACCCTCTCACACGCTCGAATCTCCACGCATTAGGGGTAATTTGGGAATCGCATCCAAAGCGATACGTAAAGCGATTTATGCCATCGACTTCCTTAAGAGTACTTATCTAAGCTGATATTACAAGCGTGCTCGTTAACGGTTTGATGTTATATTGAATATTTTATTTTTATTGTACTGTATGTATAATATCGATAGATAGATAATTCTTTATTGCACAAAACAAATTAAACACTTTACAAGATTCTGCACAGGAAAAGAAGTACAATTGGCGGCCTTATTACTAAATAGCAATTTCTTCCAGACAACCAACTTATAATGGAAGAGGACAATTGATAGAAGGGGTATGTATACATATAAACAAGAATAAGAGAAAAACAAATAACCTAAATATATATACTTAAACACATACATATGTAACTATCAACTTAATATAAATATAAGAAATAAATAAGCATAATTTTTAATACATGAATACATAGTATAATATTGAAAACAATAAATACCTAAATTAAATATACAAACTTTATAATATACAAAATAATATACTACGATTTATTCAACTTAAGTAACAGTGACAGGCAAAAAAGGACAATCCTTGACTGACTTTTTAAAAATAGGAAGGGTTTTGGATTCACGAATCGATAGTGGTAAAGAATTCCATAACCGAACAGACTGCACAGTAAAGGCCTGAGTATAGACATGCGTAGAATGAGGAGGAAACGTAAGATGGAGTTTATTAGCTGTGCGCAAGGAATAAATAAAATTGTATAAAGAAGAGAAAGAATGTGAAGATGACGACGCTGCCGAATAGGAAGCCATTTAAGCTTAGCACGGAAGGAAGACACATGGTCATACTTTCGTAGGCCAAAAACAAAACGAATACAAAAGTTTTGGAGACGTTCAATCTTGTTAAGAAGATGCTCATTTATAAATAATATATTTATGTACGAACTGTAAAGGCTGAAATAATTATAACTTTACGATAATTGATTGAATTTAAGAAGTTATTTCATGCTTAGTAATGACAAAAAGTGATAAATTATCTACCTATTTTTATTACGATTGTGAACGGGATAACGAAGTCGCTTTGCTGATGCCTACCAATATTGGCATGCAGTGAATAAACAAAACTTACTTCAGATACATTATACATACCAAGTTATGTATTACAAATATTTTCCTTCAACACTTCCTTACGCCCGTCACACAAAGGCACAGCTAGCTCTCTTATACCCAAATTTATCCAAAATACAGAAAAGCATGTACACAGTTATTTCACTAAAAGATACTTAGTATCTGGCATTGCGGTGAAAAATGCAAGACGACGTTTATTTCCACATAAAATAATTATAATTGAACCTGTATGTACCTGTTTCTGCTCTTCAACCTATCGCAGTCCACTGCTGGACATAGGTCTCCCCCATTTTGCGCCAGATATCCCGGTCCACCGCTTTCCTGATCCAGCTTCTTGTACCTGTTTTATTTCAGTTTAATCCTAGAATGATGACTCATTATAAAGTTTGGAATCTCGACTTGCATATTTTAAAATTAGTTAAAAGTTAGGTTTGTAACGATCATGTTGTTTTTATTGTATTTCAACAAATACAAAGCAAAGAATCATCATATTTTTTTACATGTAAATGCTATGAACAAAATGAAGGTGAAAAATTATATTCTCGTAAGTAATGAGGTTCATTATCGTTCATATAATGAACGTGCTCATTTTTAATTGGTAATAAAATATGGGTGATATCAAAAAATGTTTTAATCTCCTTAATTTTTTGTTGAAACATATACCTATTCAAAATATTTAATTAGGGTGTCCGTTGTAATACTAAAATAAGAGCTCTTACATTATGTTGCAGGAGAGAAAAAAAGTACTAGGAAACCTAGTAAATGTTTGGAGGGAGCAGACCGGTACTCCCCAGTTATGTGAATAAGGGCTTAACAAACTTATGAGGTATGTCGCTTATAGTTAATATACAAATATATTCGTATTCCTAATTTTGCCATCTCGCTGAAGGAATTTCATTAAATATTTTATTTAATTTGGCACTACTCGTACTTACTATGTGCTGGGACCCAAACGCAAGCAGTCTCGTTTCGATGCAGTGCGTGGTGGTTCTCCCGAAGATTAAATAAGACTTCGGCGGACCATAAAAAAAAACTACCACACTCGTTTCCTCAAATTTTTTTGCCATTAAATTGAACGTAACACTAAAACGAAATGGAACATTCTACTTGACTTGAGATTATTATATGTCATAAATCAGGACTGTTTCAAGTAAAGAAGTATAGAATATTCATGTTGTTACTTTTTTGGTGAATACTTTCGTGAAAACTAATTTATAACCGTAAAGTTTTGTTATGGGGCCATTTTATTCTCGTATATATAACATACCTGTCTATATTTCACTCATCGTCCCTAACAATCGGCTATTAGCTCCGATAATATAGGGACATTAGTGTAGCCCGTGACACAAAGGTTTAGGTTGTGCCATTGTAATTTTGCTATTCAAATGATTACGATCAACATTATCGTTGTTACAGTAAGCCCAATGAAGCGTTAAGTAATAAGGAAGTAGTATTTGATACTGTTTTCAAATGCCAGTCATTCACAAACTCGACTTCATAATGAGTAAAAGCAGTCTCGACGCACGATACTTGTCGATACAATTGCCAGTAGAGTTGAGTGAAGAATGAAATAATGCGGTATAAAGAAAATGTGTTTTAGAGCGGGACTTTATATTGAAACTTTAATATTCTAATTATCAGACATAAATAACGAAAAATCAATTATTTCTGTCGGATAAATCTGAATTAATACATTGCAGAATAGATTTAAAAAATGTCATAAATCGAAGCAAGTAAGTAATGAATTGTTTTATTATAAAAAATCCCGTGCTGTATGCATAAGTAGATACTTTATAAATTCGTTCCCTAAAATACAAATACTTCCACTTATCTAATAGATCTGATTGATATGCGATATGTCATTTTGATGACTGAGGAGAGTGAAGGATGGAGCTTGGCGCATAAATAAAAACATATTATTTTAGGTATGCCCAACCTTGGACTAGTGCCATACGTTTGTCAACAAACCGTATGGATTCTTATCATTCATCATAATTTTTGATAAATTGCGCTGTTGCTATTTCTAGAACACGTATTAGAAGACGATTTGACTAGAGTTTTTTAATATAGGACGAAATAAAGGCTCGATAAACCTACATTTTCCAAACTAGATTTACCGTTTACTC
Organism: Leucinodes orbonalis; assembly: GCA_019425675.1. NCBI lineage: Eukaryota > Metazoa > Arthropoda > Insecta > Lepidoptera > Crambidae > Leucinodes > Leucinodes orbonalis. The sequence goes on from PQWD01002819.1 coordinate 82,918, forward strand.
TCACAAAGTTTGTAAAACGCGTAATGTGTACAAAAGAGCCCTAAACTGTTATCAGGCGGTCGGCTGGCATCTGTTTTGCATAATATGAGATACTTTATTTCGTTCCAAGTTTAGAAGTTGCCGATATGTCTCACTTAGACGATGCATTGTCTTGGAAACTAATAAAATAGTTTCCCTTACATTGGCTCTTCAGACCACAGCCGCTTTTAGTCTCCATTCAATTTTTTTCTGATATTAAGTTACTAAACAACAACGTAGTCTTAAATACAACGGTTACTAAAGCCTGTTCAAAATTCATGACGGCAATATAATTACAGTGTATTTACCTTGTGCCATAGAAGACTTAGTACTTTTATGAAATGTCATGAACTATAACATGAAAACATGTACAGAATTTTAACGAGTTTTCCTTTATGTTTTATAATATAATGGGATGAACAGTACGCTCACCGTGTGGTAAGTGATACGTCTGCCTATGGCAGATGCATTAAACAAGCTAATAAGTTCAGATAGTAATTATTTTCCGCCTACATTGGCCCACACTAGTCCTCTACTCTATGCTTGCTTAAGACACCCCGTAATTTCACAAGCTACATTCCATTTTAGTACAAGCCTTTTTCCCAATCACAGATGTTCATAACACTCTTATTTCATGGCATAATATCTGACTAGACGAGTCAGTATTAAGCCTTTAATTTACAGTTATTTAAGGTTGCAACAGTTAATCTGACAAATATTTATGGAGTATTTCTTTCTTAAACGGTCTACTCGCCGTAGGGAGGGATTCTACCCTTCTGTCGTCGATATACCACCCATTCGTACTAATAGTTTCTTCATTCATCATCCGAACTGCAAGGCAGTGAAATGACCTTTCCTGATACCGACACACAATTTAGGGGTTTCAAGGCAAGACTAAAAAGGCACTTTCCATCAGGTGAGATGGCAGTCAAACGCACTCAATTGTTTAATAAAAAAAGGATTATTTATTTAAGGATAGTTTACAAGAAACACACTTTTTACATTGACTTAATAACTTTGATTTGACGATCTATCGATTTTGTTACTCTGCGCAAGTGACAGTTTCAATAAAGCGGAAAGTTCATTGTGTCCAAAGCGTTCAACTTGCATACAGTTTAGGGTACTGTTTTATAGCTGGGCGGTTCCGCTACGAACATACGCTGAGCGCTTTACGACTTCCATACTATAATATTACGCGACCGAAGAAACTTAATAAGAATCGAGTTTATGAGAACTCGACGGGAGTAAAACTAAATGGGGCCAGACGAAATCTATATTTTAACTTTGCAGGGAAATCTGCGCTAACAGTGAATTTGAATTCCCGGCATTTGAATAGTCAGTGATTACTAGATAATCTTGAAATGGCTATATTACCTCTTGGCAAATGGAACTTTGATATTCATAACCTTTGTAAATCATAGTTTTATAAAGTATTTCGAATAAATCAAATTGGTTACTAAAATCGCAGGGATTGGTTTTGCCTATTTTATTCACAAGGTGAAATCAACACAAACATCATAAATTTACGACCTCTACCAAGGTCATTATAAAACAAAATGTGACTAATTATATGCCTCAGACATATAATTAGATTCCCCTTCAATTACATTATAACTCTTCCCTTAGCAGGAAAGAGGGTCACTTAGAAGGTTCCTGTAAAGCATGTCCGTTAGTAAGACACACTTAAGATTTAACCTCATCATCTCATGTTATAAAAAATAAAGCACCTCATCAAAATATATGATTTATTTTTAATGCACGGCTAACAATAAGCGTTTATGCCAGTCTTTCCCAAAGTGGGCGATAACGCCCCCTTGTGCTTGCGCTTGGCGGTAAGAGACCCAAAAAGAAAATGATTAATTCAATAATTAATTCAATTTGAAGTTATAGTGGTTTTTAAAAGGTGAAAAAATGGGGGCACTAAAAAAATATTTATTTTCAAAGTGGGCAGTAGACAAAATAAGTTTGGGAACCACTGGTTTATGCGTACATTTTATCTCTAACATAATCCAGTGTTAAAGTTACTAACATAATATTTTTGCAAATATTTATACTCGTCCATAAAATCATTAACTTTTTAAAAGGTTAACGCATTGTTACATAGAAAAATAAAATGTTTCATACAAAACAATACATAATTTTCAAAGGAAAATGCTTAGATATAGGGAAATTCACAGCTGGAATTGCAATTCAAACTCAAAATTATTTCTTTAGAGGATTTCTTCTACTGCGATAAAACTTCTAGAAAATTTAGAAGTACTATGTTAATTTTGTTACAGTTCAGCTCTTCAGCACAATGGACTATATTACGTCCTATGACTTTTCACTAAGGAATGCTTTTTAATAATTCAAACTTCGCACAGTTTTTTTATAATACAGAACATTTACAGCATACTTGTATCAATGATAGCCGCTCTTACGGTGAAGGCAAACATCGCGAGGTAACCTGCGACTGCGTAGAGGTTCAAAGGTTGTGCGAGAAGCCGTCCAATCAGCACTGGGCCCGCGTGGACGACTAAGGCCTATACATGCTTTACGGGTAGGCTCGTGCCCCTCGGTGGGGACGTTTAATGAGATGATGATGAATAATGTGATATTTCTTCCTGGCCTTCGGTAAATTTAACTTACCGTGGTCATGGTTAGACTAAGTATAGAACTGCTTCACTAGTTAAGATTAATTAAGTAAAAGTTATTATTCCTTTAATAGTCATTATCCTGCTGCAGATGACGATAAGCTACCGAACGTTAGTAAGTCACATGATACACAAGGAAAATTCCGCAAATATACATAGATTAGGAGATCTGCGAAATATGTTTCTGAAATCGAATATCTTTATTTGGTAATAAGATGTTGCGTGTGTAGCCGAGCGAAGTGTATCAAGGCACTAAGTATCAAAATGATTTGTGCATTGAGTGTTCTGCAGTTTAATCCATAGATAGTTCGTATCAGTGATTGTAGATAAATAATGTGTTTTATTTTATAGATGCGCTGGCTGTTGAAGTGGTGAGTTCTGGAGAGATCCTGGCATTCTAAGCATTAGAGACCATATTAACCGATGGAATGGAAATTTGTAAAGGCTGGCAACACTAATTGGCAAAAGAGAGACATAGTTGTAACGACGCAGCTATGATAGTGCTGATGTAACCATTTGGACTCTAAGCTGCAGAGGATAAAAGTTACTAAGAGGGAGGAGTCTGAGAGTTGTAAGGACGATTAGAGTACACAATTAAAAAAATTTGCACCATTGTTGAATTTTAAAAATATATTTACTTTTTAGTAGTTAGGTTGTGTATAAAATTTTCTGGAAGGGAACCTTAATATCATCTTTATAGATATATTTACCGCTTTTACTATTCAAAATTATAATAGGCACTGAGAGAGGATATGAATTGAATTTCTTCCTAAGTTTGTCGGAAGAAAGGAGGAGTAAGGGAGACACAGACAGTGAAATTATAGGATAACGTAACTTTACATCTTGCCCTATGGTGTGATCTTCGAAACCACTGGTGTATTTAAGAAGATTGTGGGATGTCTGCTTTTAATGAAATAAGTAAAATTAATATTACTGTGTCCAAGGTTCTCAGTTCTTAAGGCTTTACAATACAGACGAGTTTGGACATCCTCGAACTATATATTCCGATTGATGTTTTGGATCTGTCATTCACACTTACTATATGAAAAAATAACTGAAGTGTGAAGCCAGATATGTTATTGCCATTGGTATCAATTACATCTCCGTGGATGCGTCAAGTGAAGCGTTCTTGCGTAAACCGATCAAACACTAGCTAATGTATCAAAAGCTCACTTTGAGACGGAGCCAGTTATAGTAATAAATACGAACATTGTTTGTTGTCAACCAAATCTTAAACCTCAAACAAGTCAAAGCAAAGTCAAGTTAAATTCAATGTAGATAATTCTTTAGAACCTCAACTCAATAACATATATTTTTTATGTTATTTTTCAGACCACATTAAATTAGCACTTGTACGGACTTCAGCATTTTGACAAATATTCCTCTATTTCCGAAAGTTCGCATTAATCCCCGTGTAGCCTAATATTTGCAAGCCTGAACAGCTGTTTCTATTGATATGGGTTTTGTAGGTTATATTTATGTATTTTAAAAAATTGCGCTGAGTAATTGATTTATCTAAAAGAATTTAATTTGTTTTACACGTCATTGTATTTTTAGTATCGTCGAAGACCTTCGGATTTCTGCATACAATAATTAATTGATAGATAGAAGTATGAGATATAAGACTACTCTTTATCTAGTTAAAATAAATTACCTATACCATCAATTAATATTGCTCCACATGAACAAAAGTTATCTTGGTCAAAAGTCACGCAACGGCGAACGTGGGAACAAATATGACCCTTCTTATCCGGCTGGTGAAATGTCAAAAGTTCCCATGAAGAGGATACTAGAATATAGTAACCACTTGTCATATGCCACTGTGCAATCGTTTGAAGTTAAAGCGTTCGAATCTCTACAGATAAGGAGAGGGGTTCGGTGCTACCGTATTAAAGTTATATACGCTGCGAGTGTTTCACTAGGTTGAAGAAAATAAATATTTTTGATTATGTTTTCTTAATTATGTGGGATAACACTCTAAACTTAAACTCCGAAGTAAGTTTAAATTTGGGCTTCTCATATTTTTAAATGAACCTGGTCAGGTTGCCCACCTGGTGATTAGTGCTAAGCGTGACCATGTATCTGTACTAGTAGTAGATAGTTATTATTTTCCAGCAACACTGCCTAGCCTCCGTCACCCGAAATGACAGATTAGATCTTACACACCCGGTAATTTTACTAGGTTCAGTACCCTCATCGCGAAACAGAAGTGGAAAGCACTCCTATATTCTCTCTCTGATCAAGAGAATCCTATTAAACCGCAAATTGTATTATTTCTGTCACGCGCACCACATTATTATAATGCTTCCAGAGTCCCTTAATTTACTTCGCTACATGAACAAATACGAAATAATTACTCATGCGTAAACTGGTACATGGGGAGCATCCGTGTTTTGAAAGCATTGCGTAAACAATAAGGTGCATAATTCAGTTGGTGATAATAGCTTGACCTCACTTGAAATTGAAAGGACAAAACAAGACTTTATATCGTTGACGACATTGATTTATTAGGTGTTAACTAGGTAATTTGATGTTAATTAACAATCAAGCAACCAGTATTTACCGGCCTTTTGTACTGCATAGGCCTTCGAACAAATCATGTCTACTGGAGGATTACTGCTATCCACCACGCGGATTTTCAACGATCACATTTATTAGATACTAGCTTTTGCCCCCGGCTTCGTTCGTATTAAAATGTATATTTTATCGCCTATTTTATTCACTTATGGTGGATTTTATAAGAAAAACCTTTCAAAGTGATGCCGGTAGCTTTCACATACAAAGTCTTAGCTCGATCGGTTCAAAATTAACAAAATTTCATCCCCTATTTTATCCCTTTGAGGGTAGAACTAATCAAAAGCCTTACTTAACTGTTGCCTACGTCATATCATACCATCTATCTGTATGCTAAATTTCAGCCCGATCCGTCCAGTGGTTTGGGCTGTGCGTAAATAGATCACAATTTCAGTTAGTCGTTCACCTTTGTTTTATACGTAAATTAGCTTGCTTTTACAATTTATTAACATGAACTGATATTTACATTAATTTTTATTTATTAACTCTGGGTAGTTGGAAGGGCGGAAAATGGTGGTGGAATTAATAAAACTATTTAAAGCTAAACTTCTGTCGTCGTCGTTTTCGCCTCTTGGTTTTGTTGTAAATTGCAGTCAATTGGTTCAAGTAAAGTCGATTGTCTCCATATCTTTCTTCTGTGTCTCAAATTGTCTATTCGTAGTTGGTCAGTCATGTCGCGTCGAAAGAGACTGGACGCCACGACAATATTTAAGCACTATAGTTCTAGTTACATCATTTTTAACTGATTATTAAACCATCAGTAACCAACCAACCGAAGCTATACCAAGGATAGACATTAGACTTCGCCGCAGTGAGCATGTGTACTCATTGTTAGAGACCAGTATACGCTGTGAGGCATAGAATGGAAATACCTCTTGAACATATTACAGGCTAATAGCTCTTTGTGTCGCATGCAGTGGAGTGCACAGAGATTATGAAATGGGTATGCAAATTGTGTGAAACTAATCGCAAAAACAATAAATACTTTGGATTTGTCAAATTAAGTGCTGTGGAGAACAGCAGATCGCCCAAAGTTTCAAATCTGTCGAGAAAAATTGGCGAATAAGTGGGAATCATATAATACTTTGGTGATTGGTTGTCTGGACGCACAAGTATGGTAGCATGTATGGAGTGCACGCCACTGGTCGTATAGATAGACGCTGTTGTTCAAACGAACGTACCCTATGAGATTATTGATTTCTAAAGCTCTGGAAATCGGAGAGTTTTCATTGAACAATAGTCTTTTGTGTACACTATCTTGAGGAACACTTGATAGATTTTAATAATGGCAGGTTGTCAAATTGGAATAACCTATTTTGGGCAACATACATATCTTCAAAGCGTACTTATCAAGAGGATTCTGAAGGATTATGTATCATCATTCATTCATCATCAGCTCATTAGTCGTCCCTACCGAGGGGCACGGCCTACCCACAAAGGGTTGTAAGGCCCAGTGCAGATTGGCCGACTTCACGATCAACCTTTGAATCTCTTCGCAGGCGTGCGCAGGTTTCCTCACTATGTTTTCCTTCACCGTAAGAGCGTCAGATAACGTACATATAATTTCGAAAAATCGATAACACATTGGTACGTGGCGGACTTGACTTCCGCACTTCCGGTAGGAAGGCAACAGTCGTCACCATTGAGAAAGATTGTGATGTAATATTTTAGGATTTACGGCAAAATTTTAGTTATGCTCAAGTTTATCAATTTTCATTTAATAAGGACTTGATGCCTTTTATAAATTTACATTTTGTCCTATGATAGTTATCGCCTAGAACACAGTAATAAAAGAATGATTTTTATGGGAGAAAACGAGCTTCGATAAATATTGGTTTAATCAGGTTATCAATATTAGTTAAACTAAATGTTTATAATTATTCATTATATGAGAACGTTACTATCACAAGTGAATAAGTTTTGGTTAATAATATTCACAGAAACTTGAAACTCTACGATGAACCTAATTGATTGTTGGTCGAAGTATTTGCTATCGACAGTCAACAAAACATTTTATTAATAGTTATTTCGAACATTGTTTCTAGTGGTTTTTAGCTTATGAATTAAATTTCAATAGAAGATTCAAGAATAAGCACCTAACATTCGAGAGCGTCGGTGATTGGTGTGGTTAATTAGCTTCCGATCTGGAAGGTGCAGGTTCCAACCCCACCACGTACCAGTGTCACTTCGAATTGATGAAATTATATATACGTTTGTCCGACGCTCTTACGGTGAAGGAAAACATTGTGAGGAAAATGATTGCAAAGAGATTGTGCGTGTAGTCGACCAATCAGCACTGGCCTCGCGTGGACGACTACACCTAGACACCCTATACGGGTAGGATCGTGGCCCTCGGTGGGGAAGTTTAATGAGCTGATGACGACACTTTTTATTTTTAGTTTTAACCAAAATACCTTTTATATTCTTAGATAACGTAATTACGCCCGTATTCTAGAACGAGACTCAACTTTGATCTTTAATTAAATTGAGTATGAAAGGGATCTATCAAGTAAAGTTCAACGCTTGAGTCTTGTTCTAGAATACGGACCTTAATATACTAACTCGCTAAATCGCAACGGTAGTTTACCGGATTGGTGACCGGCTACCATAAGTGCTTCGAAAAGCACTCCTCCTGTTGCACGATATTGGATGGTTAATTTATATATAGGCTTTTTCTTGTTAGTAGTATTTATATAAATTAGTGAGTTACTGGTAAATTATTCATACTCTTTCTTTTGTGTCTGGTTTCTTTGTTTAGTATGATTGTGTTTACCAAGTGTTGGTGCGAAAGTTGTTAAATAAAATCCTGCTATCAAAACTATGATAAACAATTTTACACAATATTAAAAATGAATTGGTTAATTGTTGTGAGTATATGTGAGGTAACCGATACAAATTTGTTATACTTAATACGTTTGACGCTGTAGTGAGCACTGAACGAACATTAAATTATCTATTGTGTGTTTCGAAGGCTGTCAAAACGTGAATAATTTCCGCTTAGTTGCATTGAAGCTTCAACAGACAGTGGATAAATTATAATGAACTCATTACCAGTGTACAATACTTCAAATTTATTATAATAAACGTCGTTTTTGTTTAAGTTTCATTAATTGACAATTAACATTTACATTTACAAAGTAAGTAAATTAAAACCGATGGCCGTTGGGCAGACGAGATCTGGAGTGAGGACCGCGTCTTGGCAAGCGTAGCGTAGGATGCCCTCTGGCCCGATGGACCGACGATTTGCGAAAGGTTGCTGGTAAAGGCTGGATGAGGAAAGCAGAGGACCGGGATATCTGGCGCAAAATGGGGGAGACTTATGTCCAGCAGTGGACTGCGATAGGTTAAAGAGGCACAAGGATACATTTACAATAAAATGGATCAAAATACAAGGAGCTTAAAATATCAATATCTATGCATACAGTTATGTAGTGATATATTTATTTAATTGAATCAAGTTAAAGATCTATTGTGCGTCTGAATTGATTACTAAGTTTCCTGAATCAAATGCCGTGCACTACAAACACCTAATTGTTTGGTGGTTTCTTATGAACAATAATTATGTACTTGAAGGAAAATCGCGTTCAAGCAGCTTCCACATTGGACTGTAATCGAAAAATATTAATTCGCTTGCCTCCGTACTTCATAAGGCACATTAAGTCGTTGGTCATATTAAACTTCTAATAGTCTTTGTATGCTAATAGATTGAAGAATTTAAAATGATGTTTATTTTTCAAATTTCAAGTAAATCGTTATTTTGGACATCTTTAGAGAAATCAGTGTACGTTGTACTTTCAAAACATTATGTACCTGACCTTTTCGCAAGTACTTTATTGTTATCTTTCTTTTTTATTGTTCCTATTTGTCTACCAAAACAAATCCATGACATCATAAAAACAATTTGAATGTTCCACCAGCGTTCGGAGGCAATCAATCAATCCTTTTGAAGTATTGTAATCTGGTGACGTTCAACGCTTCCAAAACACACGCGTGTCTTTTCTCCACCAAACGGTTCTTCGTTCTTAATGCGCCCGCAAAGGAATGGAACTCTTTGCCTCCGTATATGTTCCCCGATCATTACAACCTGACCGTCTTCAAGGTAAGAGTAAATAGGCTGTTTCTAGGCAGGCATGATCCATCCTCGGCCGCATCATCACGTGAGATGGCGGTCAAATGTCTGCCTATAGTATATAAAAAAAATGGAGTCGGAACAAGAGCGTAATTACAAGTCAGAATCTGCATGTGTGCTCTCCAACAGTCGAGATTGGAAGCAACCCGGAAAACGCCTCGTTTCGTGCTTAGTTAATAGCCCCGGCTTAGTTGATTTTTATTTTATTTTACTAAGTGAACCAGTCGATCAGGACGCTCACCTAATTGTAAGTGATACGCCTAACAATGACAGAGCGGCAACTTACAGATAGACAGTTATTATTCTCCATCAATGCCGTACTGCACCCGTCCCCTGAGACATCAGATGTTAGGTCTTTTATACCTGCAGTGCCCTCAACCCGAAATACTTATTTGGCGGGCCGATATCTGGCACTGCGGTGGTACCTACCTAGACGACTCAGTACCGAGTCAATCACCTAGTAAAAAATATGAAACGCTTAATGCACTTAGGCAAGTTAATAAAAAAAAATATAAATATTAAATCAATAAAATTATTATTTCTTGTTCCGGTATCGATAGCTTGACGTGCCTTAACGTCAAGCTATCGATACCGGCTACCATCTTATCTATAATATTATCATTGTCATCAACAATCATCATTTTTAAATCTTAGTATCGTAATCGTTAACACCTACCGGTCCACATTGAGACCGGTTGGTCGGTTACAAGACAAAGCGCCCCTTCGTCATCCGAACATAGGTCTATTCCAATATGTTTCTTATTTTAACTTGTGAATAGTTATCATATTCTGCGCTTGCCAGTATCTGATTTCCATGAAGCTTCATCAGAAATCTTTTACGAATCAACAATTTTTCTACTTACAAGAAAAATTATACAATATTGTAAAAGTTTATTTTTTAGAAAAGGGTGATTTAGTGAATCAGAAAAAGAAAGGCAAGGAATGTTTATGAGTCTGACACTAAGGTTAGACAAACTGTGATCCAAAAATATATATAGAACTGTTTTTTAAACGCATAACCATAAGTAGAAAAAAAAAATCTGGCAGATAAATGTGTAATCAAAACTTTTACTAAACTTCAGTATCAGCATTTTTCTTTGTGTACGAATTGATTCGTTTCACATGCTATTTCGTACAAGCGAAGCCACTCAAAGCTTTGAACGCATCTGCCGGTTTTGCAGCCAATACGAGCATTGGACTACGCTCTCTCAGGATTCAACGTTGCAATATCCGTTGAGACTATTTCATGTATATCAAAATCGGATGCACAGTTTTTATGCAGAATAAAATTGATGTCTGGTTTGTTTTGACGAATATATCGTTTATTTATTACTTTAAGATCCATTACCTATTACTAACACTGTACACTACGTACGTAGTTACACACTTTTAACAATATTAGTGAAATGAACTCGTAAAAATATGATATTTCAGTGAATCCTTTTATGAATTACGAATTATTTGATTTATAAGGAATGTTTATGAAATTGTAGCCAAAACAAAATACCCTTAAATAAGTAATTGTGAAACGGATCTGCTAAACTGATTTGTTTATATAATTTTCACAAATTGGATTCGCACTGATAAGGGCTGATAATATGTTTTTATAAATATACAGTTTTAATCTTCTTAAGTGATTTAATATGGTTAATTGTTTAAAAGTGTCGAACTGTTATATTACAGAGAAATCTTGATTATCTGATATATTTGAGATAATTGTGTGTGAAATTTTCTGAAATTTGATATACTACGCTTTGTTTAAATGGTAGACTGATTGCGAATGTAACCGGTTAACAACTTTGACTTAAAAACAATCAGGTTGATTTAAGTAATGCGTTGATGAGCACATTATGGAAAGAATCCAAAATTTAATATTTATATGTTACTAAATTAAATATAATTACTCTTTTTCTACTCTACTCTTTTTCTAAAATTCATAGGGTTAACGAAAATCTTTGAAGTTTATATTTTGAAGTATTAGGCTAAAATTTTAAAATGCAGCCATGTTATTGACTATGCCCTGCGGAGTTCTTTGTAATAAGTAGCGAATATTTTGCGAATAAAGTCCAAAGTATAGGCAAGTTTTTGCCTAATTATCTTCAAGTTCAGACAAGGGACTTCGTTTGCAATAAATGTAAATACTTCTTACAAAGATTATTACTCAAAGTCTGTGTAAGCGGCTTAAAATTGTTTTGATTAAATTGATCGAGCTCTTTCAACATAGCGTTAGATTTCCTATGGGATCAAGCAACTTCGCCGGCGAGTAGGCACTTCGACTTTATTTACTTTTATAAACAAATCACATTAAGCTTAATAATGGAACCAACGTGTTTTATGTAAAGGTAAAACTAATATACTAAAGGTGAAAAATCCTTGTAGTTTTAAGGAAGCAAAGAGCTAATTTACTTGTCTCCGATGTCTCATGGTTCAGGGCAGATGGTTGATTCAGTATTCCGTTACTTGAAACTACAACGTGCAACATGTGAGTAAATGGCATGTAATTTCAAAAGACTTTATATGTGAAGATATTTCTACCTACCTATAACTTAAATTGTGAAACAAGAATTTCGAATTGGTGCTTAGGCTTTATAAACAAAGCGAGATCCTCTGTAATGCAATAAAGAAAATTAATGCAAACTTAATTACTTTCACAGTACAGGCTTACAAAATAAATTAGGTTTACTAAAGGCAGTCTACGCAATAATTAATCAAAGTACAAACATGAGTCTTGGGCTGAGTTTCTTTGATAATTACTGGAAAGCAATTTATCCAATCAAAGTAAGTTTCATTGTTAGTTTTATTTCGTTTTTATTGTTTAGTAAATTATCCTCTTTACTGAATCGTATTTATCAATGTATCAATTTAAATCCGTAATAAATGTTTATTATCATTAAAAACAGCTCGAATCACCAAATGGTCAACATTTTTCCCACCATCGTGTTTCTTAGGGTTTGTGAAAAAATGTTATTAATGTGCACATGTCTGTCACTTTTTCAAAATATCGTTGTTCACTTCTGGATGTAGGTCTTCACCATTCTGCACCAGATATTCCGGGCCCTCCAAGTCGTCGGTCCATTGAGCCGAACAAAGTTAATAGTTGTTAATATAACATTTATTCAACCGGAAGTGGTGCAATGGCGCCACTTTTATGAATATTTTTGTTGTTAATTTCATCATCAGCTCATTAAACGTCCCCACCGAGGGGCACGAGCCTACCCGTATAGGGTGATTAGGCCTTAGTCGTCCACGCGGGCCCAGTGCGGATTGGACGACTTCACACACAAACTTCGAATCTCTTCGCAGGCGTGCATGAAGGTTTCCTCACGATGTTTTCCTTCACCGTAAGAGCGTCGGATAACGTACATATATTTTCGAAAATTCGAAAATACATTGGTACGTGTCGGGATTTGAACCTCAGCCCTCCCGGTAGGAAGGCGACAGTCCACACCACTGAGCCACCGACGCTCTAATTTAGTTGTTAATTTAGTACAGTTATAATATTGACTTCCGATTAAAGGGTATAAATACTGATTGTAAGCATACAGTTGATGGATTCCCTTGTACAGTGTTAAAGAATAAACATCTCGTGTAGAAACTGTTTTGCTGATTTTACACACACTAACAATGTATATATGTGTGAATGTCAGTTACCTAACATAAAATAAAATAATGTTTATTTACTTAGGCACTGGATACAGCTTATTATGAGAAAATAGTGGTATAAAAAAAACCCGATATCGTTAAACTAAATTTCGTTGTTAGATTTAACTTTTTTTTACTTGTGAAGTGTCTCTCGTGCAAACTATACAATTAATAAAAAAATCTTTGAAACCTTAATATCACTTAATCTGCGTAGCCCTGCTTATGAGCTTCAGTCAGGTTATTTTATTTTCTCTTTGAGTATTCCTAAGTACGAGTAAGTTGGAAATAAAGTAACTGTTTTTCTATACTGCATATTTACGTGCAGTTCTTAGGTTTTGAATCTTAATGTTTTAATTTAGTTTATTTAATTATATATTTAGCAGAGTAAAAAATTTAAAAATTAAATTTAAAAACAAAAATAATAATTGCTAGAGAGTTCTTACTTTTGCAATATAATTCGCTTTGTACGTGGCATTCTAAAAATTTAATGTAATTGTCTTTTTTTAAAAGGACTATTATTTTTAAGGTTAAATTAACTTGAAGCTTTTACTAGGACGGTCGTTTTTCATCCCATCTCCAATATTGGGTATAGAACCACGTAGTAAATATTCCGTTTCAATTTAAACACACTCTCGACATTTAACTTTTAAATATGTTAGTGCACTGAAGGCATGAAAGCTAGACTGTATTTTATAAGACCCTAAAAGAATATTTAATTAATCAACATCAAAGGCTTTTACCCGTAGTAGCATCCAGCTTCCATTTTGTAACTGGTAACGATAAAATCACAGGGTAAAATGAATATCTTCCATTACACATATTGAGTGATGTCAACCATAATAAGTGATAGTAGGTACCTACAGGGTGTTTTGCGCTCCGAGATAAAATAGTTGTGATAGAAAGAAATGTTATTATTTAAAGTACGTCATATATGCACATAACGTTAGACTTGTTTAAATTACCTCGGTGGTAGACTCGGCACTGAGTAGTCTAGGTAGGTACCACCGCAGTGCCAGGTATCGCCCCGTGACATAGAAGTGTTTTGCACTTCTGTATGAATCATTATCTATGAAATTATCGGGTATATGAGACTATTATTATTATATTATTTCAGTTGTTGGTCTCCATCAAAGCCGGTTTGTCATGGTCAACAAATAATCGACGGGTGCACGGTAAAACGAGCTATCTGCAAAGAACAAACTTTATGGGGGAGTTTCTACAATGTACGTGTATTGAGTATCTACATTGTGCTATCAATTCTACTAATCTAGCTATATGCCAGTTAGTCGATAATATAATTTATAACAATGTACGAGTATATAATTTTGTTCAATAAAATAGATATACAATAAACCAAAAAATGAGAAGTTGTAGTTAACATTCTTTACTATGCACCCATCGCAATATTCCTCGACTCGGCGCGTGTCGATTATACGAAAATTGAGAGAAATCTCTCTCGTTCATGTTGTTCATTGTTGTTCATAAGTACATTGTATACTTGTGAATTCAGTTTAAATGGGAAACACAATAAGTGATTTTTTGTATTGGTGTAAAACATGTATAACTTATAACGCTGTCAAGTTGTAATCATAATCGTACAGTCATACATATAATAATGACGTATAAAGCGATAGTTTTCTGCTGAGTTTGGTATTAAATAATAAGATACAGACTGTCACCTACCGTGTGCTTTTGATATTAAAGAAAATAAAAATTGCTAATTTCACAAAATAAAATTATTGACTTTTATGTATCTAAAGACACAGAAAGGTATTAAACTTGAATCCAAAGACACCCAGAAAGTTATACACTAAGCATTGTATTAAGTATTAATACCGTAATTATTGTTAAATACACAAATCCTATTCCTACCTTTATGAAAATATATTGTTTTATACTTGATTTATCACAGGGTTATATTCTTATAAACATTTAAGCAAACCCTGAAGCCACAGTTTCGACACCGCCTACGTCTGACGTGATTTAATAACAAAGGCTCTAAGGCAGTTGGGACTGACAGATTCAAGGGGAAAATAGTTAACTCGCAAAACTATTTTTTATTAACTCATGCATCTCATGCTCGGAGTAACTAGACATCTCATGATATCCCAGAACGAAGTCAACCCGAAATCGGGTAACAGACTATCATATTAGCTAACAGAGTAATTTAAAAGTTTCGGTCTTGTAATTAAAAGAATTTAGACATCCTTAAATATTAAATTTACAGCCTGTTACGCTTTATCTATTTCTGCAACAGCAGAAATGGAAGATATTATGAAGATATTTATATAATGTAAACATATAAAAATATTTAAATAAATATTTTTTTTATAATGTAAATATATTTCATACTAATTTAAAATTTTGTATAAAGTTTAAATAAGCCATGGTAAGTAACCTATGAGTATTTAAGGTTTTGCCCTATGAAATGAGAGAATTTAACAATATTTTACTGATACACATAAGCCTCAAGTAGTAATTAAAAGCTATTTTTATAAGTATAATATAACAATGAATAACTCCTGAATACTTTAAGCTTTCAAATACTGCAATCGTAGTGAATATCTCTATCTCTATTTGTTCTTAGCTTTTAAAGTGCCAACGCGTTGTTCTCCTGCTATTTGTTTCGAAAGCTCGTTGCCTTGGTATTAAGTAAAATATTTGTAATGTCTTCTTTGCCCAGTCTGACTTTATGAATCAAAGCTTGCACTTCGTTTATAAGGCTTTTATTTGTTAGTTTTAATGTGTACATACTGTTGTATTCTAAAAAGAAAACTATAAAATAAGAAATAACAATTATATATATGTCATTTACACAATTATAAAGGTTGGGACTTGTTTATTAAATCCTCACAGACAAAATCGTCAAAATTTTATATTACTTATGTAATATTTTAAACTTATACTTCAAAGCAATATCTAGCTATCGGAGTATAAACCGAATTCTTGAGTGCACGCCTCAGCGCAGGCTGCATGCAACGACCGCTGCCTTAACGAAACAATTTAGCTCAAGATGCTTTGAAAATTTCCTTTGCCTCATTGTTTAACTTTTTTATTTTACTGGCTGCTTTGCATTTTACTGATGCAAAATGCAACTTTCATTTCGATGTCTGATTTTAAGAACTGCAACAAAATGATGTCTATTTTATGTGTTCATTTGTCTCTTAAATCGAGAATTTGTTAGTTATAGAGCGTCGGTGGCTCAATGGTGTGGACTGTTGCCTTCGATCTGGAGGAGAATGTCTTTTCGAAATTTATATGTACGTTTATCCGACACTATTACGAAAGAAAACATCGTGAGGAAACCAACGCACGCCTCCGAAGAATTTCAAAGGTTGAAGGTTGATGTGAATTACAGCCATTCCGCAATGGGCCCGCGTGGACAACTATACACATTTTCGGGTAGACTCGTACTGCTCGGTGGGGAAATTTAATTTAAAGGGGTGTCGAAATAATGTAAATACCTCTGTGGACTGGTGCGTACAGGTTGGTTTGGATCACGGCGTAATCAAGAGGTTGTGGGTTTGGACCCCGCGGGGAGACCACAAATATAGTGAAAATCTCGTGCAATTTCTTCAGTTAGGTTAGAATTTTGCAAGCTGAATCACCTGATTGTCTTACAAATATGATTCAGTGCTTTGGAGGGCACGTTAAGTAGTCGGTCCCGTACGATTTTACTTATCTACGTTTTTATTCACAGCAAGACTTAGCAATTCCAAAACATATTCTGTAAACTCCATTTTTATATTTGCACGATGCACGAAAGGTGTTAAAATTACGCTTTTTAAAGCCTATTGCCATTCCCTTTACACCTGCAGCCTGTGGATAGACAAACTATACCCAAGTGGCGTACAGGGCTCTGCGCACTCAGTACAATAACGCATTCAGGGGGCTGATGGGGCTGCCTCGGCACTGCAGTGCATCGGGAGTTAGCAGCTGCTGAAGTCGATAGCCTCTCGGCTATCATTAGAAAACGCATTGCGTCCTTGGTGTACCGGGTGCGAGGCAGCACCAACAGCCTCCTGCAGACGGTGGCGGCGAGGCTGGACGCAGACAGTGCCATTATGCAGCACTGGACTCGCTTCCAGCTTTTCAAGGACACTGCGATTAATTATTATTCGCATCGTTTACTAACATAGTTTTTTAAATAATTGTTACTAACACGATATGGAATTTATTCGAAATAAATATGTTTTATTTTATTTTATTTATTTATTTATAATCAAAATTAAACAAACATTACGCTTGTTCTCCAAATTTGAAGTCGGTCCCAATTTCAAGGGTACATAAATAGAGACTTAGTATAATAGAGATGAGCCAGGGGTGACAACAAATTAATTGCCACGGGCCACACCCGAATCGTTACATCATTAACGGACGGTGGCACCGCAACCAATTAGTTGGAGTGCTTCCCTCGGGAATGGGGAACGTTCACCGCGTTAAAAATAATCAGGTCCACTCTTAATGGAGGTATGGCCTTTATGCGAAAATTAAATGAGGCGTTAACGCCTTAAGAGGACTCTCACTGGTTGGAAAGATGACTAGAAATTCAAGTTCAAAGGTTTCCCTTGATGTCTGTTTTAAGTCAAAAAGCTCCGAATTGAAAGAGAAAATTATGTAAAAAATGTCGGCATATTTAACATCACTGCAATCTTTTAACAACTTAAGGGACGTAATATAAAAAAAAAATTATATGGTTGCCTGCATTTTTTTTTTCTGTATAAGTTTAGATGTTTAGTTACATAAATTGCATTCTTTTTAATTTAGTAACAATATAAATTGTTTTTAAAAAACAGCTTTATAAATAACTATTTTGAAGAAAAAGTAAGAACCAATTTTTCCTTCATAGTCCCTAATAAGTTGTATTTATTCAAAAAATTTTTGTTTTTCCTAGCTACATGTAAACCAATTACGAAACCTTTCCCAGATTGGCCGCAACGATTGTCGGAATGGGTAAACTTTGCGGATATGTAAAGAAAAGTAAAGACGAAAACAAATTGGCATACAATTGCCAAAGAAACCTCAGAAAATTACATTTGTAAAGCATATTAAATTTGTAAGGAGGTAACACACATTGATTCAATATAACCACAAAGAAAAAAAACAGTAACCAATTTTACCAAAAAGTTTACATGTGCCAAATAAAATGAAATCATTATTTCACTGAAATAAACTTAAAACCAACATGTTTAAGGCCCGTATTCTAGAACGAAAAGCACATTGACATTTACTTAGATTAAGTTAAAAATTGGCCAAGCGCGAGTTGGAATCGCCCGTGGAGGGTTCCGCAGCAGCAAGTAACATAAAATAAAGTATTTTTTATTTAATTAGGCACCTACTACAGCTTTAATATGGAAAATAGTGGTTCACCGTTTATGACGTATAAAATAAAAACTACACACCAGAAATCGTTCAAACTAAATTCCTTTCTTAGATTTTATGGCCACGTACATCATATATATTTTTTGATTTTACCAACCCTTTAGTTTAGAAATTAGAGGGACACAATTTTTTCAACTTTGGAAGTGTCTCTCGCGCAATTTATTCAATTTAAAAAAAATATATTAGGAACTTCGATATCACTTTTTAAGCTCTACACATTGATACCCCACACGGGGGGTCATAAAGAAAAAAATTTTGAGATTCAGTTCAATGTATGGGGAACCCCAAAATGTAAAAAAAATATTTCAAGTTTCTTGTCAAAACTTAATAGCGGTTCACAGAATACCTATATTTACAAAGTCTCAATAGTGTAGTGCTTATTGTTTTGGAGAAAAAAGGGTGTGACATACGGACGGACAGACAGACAGACTTGACGAATCTACAAGGGTTCCGTTGCCATTTGGCTACAGAACCCTGAAAAGGGATGGTGCTATTTATCGTATAGAGTATTATCCCTTTCTCACATTACTTAAGTCAAGATCAACCATTGGACCTTAAAGTTTAAAAATATTTATTTAATAACGTTTTACAGTTTTTTTTGAGACAGAAATAAATCCTTGCACACAAAACACTGTACAGGATCAATGGAAAACGAAAGGTGTATTGAGTTATTCATATAATGAGCGGTCTCATAATTTTTGTAGCGATCTGGCCCAGATTACTTACTACATAATGGATGAGGACAGCTGGTACAGGGTTACCTCCTATATATATATGTAAACAACAGAGAAAACAATCTAAGTTTTTTATAATACTTCGTCTTTAAACATATGAATAATGTTTATGGCCTGTTTTTTATCCCTTTAATAAATAATAAAAAACCTTAAAACACTAACTTTTAAATAACGGTTTACAAAACATTCTTTGAGAATTAATTTGTAATAAGGAATTGAGATACTCTTTACTGAGTAAATAATTCGGAGCGAGTGCTTGAATGATTTATCTGCTTAGCACTTGTACTTGTCGAACTCTTGCTTCGAAAAATGAGCTAGGTAAATAAAAACAAATAATTTATACAATGAAATTTCTCTCGATTTCTCTAGATCCCTTCATCAAACTCTGACTTATCATGGGACCACTTCTGAAGTATCCTTATTCCAACAAAAAAGAATCATCAAAATCGGTTCATAGACGGAGATAATTGCGAATAACATTTAAAAAAAGTTTTCCTCGATTTCTCTGGTCTCCATCATCAGACCCTAATTTTCTTAAAATGGTACCACTTCTGAAGTTTCCTCTTTTCAACAAAAAAAAAAACATTTATATCGGTTTATATACGACGAAGATTTTTGTGAACAAAGTTCATTTCATTTCGTTTCATTTCATTCATTATCACTCTTCTTAAAGAACAAGACAACCACTTCTAGACCACGCCTCAGGTTAGGTCCCTGGTTGATGACGGCAATAAACTGCTCAACTAATGTCCTAGGGACGATTTGTCCATCGAATTTTAGGAGCTCTGTCGTGATACCGTCATTACCCGGGGCCACCCATTTCTAAGTTGCTCCAAAGCTGCACTTATCTCGCTGACGTCAACAACCGGGATATCCTAGTAAAGCATAATATAGAATATCTTTAAAACAATACGAATTATCTTACAAAGCCTTATAGTTGTGGGAATATTCATTATTAGGTTATTTAGCTCCAAGGAATTATGTTCTCCGAAAATGATATTCCCTCGGGAGTAATGACAGTAGGATTTGGCGGAATTGCGTGTCTATTAGTCACCTGCGTCCCGTTTTCTCTGACTAATGAGCGGTGTTCCATGAGTGGCAGATACATTTACCACTGCGTCACGGCGGTTGAGGTTACTTGGATGGATAAAAGAGTCTGCTGATATCATCATCATCATCATCATTACAGCCCAATTATGTCCACTGCTGAACGAAGGCCTCCCCTAATGATTTCCACGCGGACCGATCCCTTGCAGTTGACATCCATCTGCTACCCGCCACCTTAACCAGATCATCCGTCCATCTGGTTGGGGGTCGGCCTACGCTTCGCTTTCCGTTACGTGGACGCCACTCGAGAACCTTTCCGCCCCATCGGCCATCGGTTCTACGCACTATGTGCCCTGCCCACTGCCACTTCAACTTGCTTATCCTCTGGGCTATGTCGGTCACCCTAGTTCTCCTACGGATATCATCGTTTCGGATTTTATCGCGTAGGGAGACACCTAACATAGCCCTCTCCATAGCACGCTGAGCAACCTTGAGTCTATTCAAGAGATAGATTCTGCTGATATAAAATATAGTAAATAATGTAACTGACGAATAATATTTTTGTATGGTATAATTGAGAATCGGGTTAGATCCCCGCGCAGTACATACATGTGGGTGTTTCTACACCTACCAATACGAACAGACATAACTATAATGTATGAATATATATTTACAAAAAAGGCTTCCAATCCGCACTGGGCCCGCGTGGACGACTAAGGCCTAATCACTCTATACGGGTAGGCTCGTGCCCCTCGGTGGGGACGTTTAATGAGCTGATGATGATGATATAAGTATGTTTGGTTTGGTTTGGTGCAGTATTTTTATCAATTATTAATTATAAATAAATAATTCTCTATTATACTGGGGTATAATATGTAACTAGTACATCACGCGATGTACTCTTTTTTATGTAACAAAGTGTACAGGACGGTCAGGACGCTCACCTGATGGTAAGTGATACGCCTGACCATGACAGATCGGCATGGATTGAAACCAACAGCTGATAGACAGATATTACTATCCATCAATGCCGCACTGTGCCCGACATACGAGATAGCGGTTGTTAGGTCTCTTATTCTCGGTAATCTCACGCCAAAGTGCCTAATCCGAAACACAGAAGTGCAAAACACTTCTATTTCACGGAACGATATCTGGAATTCTATAATAAATTCAGTTCGTTACTACTAACAGCTAAAACTGCCTATTCATAGCCAATTTAATATGCAATAACAACCCGATTAGGCCATAATATTCCAGATCCCGAAATAAAGCAGGAGTGTGTTTCAGCTTAATTAATATAAAGGAACAATAGTGAGTTTATGATTAATATACGTTTACATCATCACGGGATTACAGATGATTAAGCTTCGGATAATCTTATTACTTGATTGTTTTTAAATTTGGTAATCTTGATATTTTTTTGGTTTTGGAAGCCTTATAATTTCAATGAAACAGCTAATAAAACGATTACTGTAATCCTGTAGTTGACACCACTTTATATCGTACATTTTATGAACTGTCAAAAAGGCACGTTTCCATATATTTTGTATGAGATAGTGATTTGATTTTGAGTTGTTTTTTGTGTCTGCGTTTAAAGGGACTATGCACATATTCAACAGTGGCTGAAACAAGTAATTATTTGCCTTGCATCCACAGCTCGAGCATAGCAAGCTTATTCAAGCAATGACATGCACTCCATATATATTAATAAGTGCATACCCTGTGCGTCCAAACAACTTGGCAAACTGCCAACATATTAATATTTCCATTTATTCGCACGACGAATTTGAAAACAAAATGTATAATATTTATTTTTGCGATTACTGTCACTCTGCATATTCTACTCATAAACTCTGTGCACGCCACTGTACTCAAGTGTGTGCATTATATACTTGTATATGATTGAAACGAACATTACTTCGAGCAATCCCTAACAAAGGCAGATCGATCATGATCACGGCATCCGCGAGATAGTTTACCCGGTAACTTTACCCGACAAGCAGGAATAGTACTCCATTAAGGTATGCTTTTAGTTGTGGAGCTACATCTGGCGGGTTTAAAAATAGCACGTTGGAGGGCCGCTTGAACGATAACGAGGGCCGACCGCACGGGAACGCACGTATTGACAAACGTCACTGTTTCTTTTAACAAATAAAAATCCTTCGACAATCTCACAGTGCCATCTAGCCACAAACTAAGCTTCTAGCCTGTACTGGTGGTTACCGCCATCTCTTAAAATTGTGTAAACAATAATATGACTTCGTCTTTTCTGGTACGAAAATGCTGACGTATCATTATAAGCACACTGTTTTAAGAGATTGTGTCTAGTGTATAGGATATCTTTACCAGTAAGCATGAACGTAAATAAAAACGGACCGACCGCCATTAATACATAAAATGTGCCACCCAAATGACAGCTACGGCTATGATGTTGATTTTAGTGTTTTAAACTATGTTTTAAATTAAAAATATGTAATGGAATTGTTCATTTACCTATGATACGTAATTTCTGGTTTGTTTCCTTTTGTTCACTGCGGTTTTTCAACAAATTCTCTCAGCCATGGCTTCTATTAGATTTTTTGCTTACATACACATAAACAGAGATATTTGGATATATTACCAAGGCGTGAGCTTTATTTCTTTATTTATTTTTTACAAATTACACATAAACAACACCCAGACCAATACAAACAGACATGTTCATGCACACACATGTTTGTACTGCCCGGGGATGGAACCCGGAACCCTTGGTGTAGTAGCCGACGTCAAGCTTTACACCAAATGGCAATGATAACAGTAGTGTATTGAATACAATCGTAAACCATTCAATGTCATCGTATGATACCTGATATGGTTAGATTACAATGAACCGTGACCAAACCTGCTCGTTTAAAATATCACGCGTGAAGTTGTTAGTAAATTTACTTTGCTTTTGCACTTCATAATACACAAGCATCATTAATAATTACCCAATAGTGTTGTTAAATAATGGCTAAACATTGTTTCTCGAAAATAAATCATTTATTGTACAGTCTTGTAAGTTGATAAGTTTTTATCGGTGTGCGTGTGCGTAAACGCATTTTGTCACGTTCTCATGAATAACAATGAAATGATTGATTCGAAATTATGGTTAATTTCATATATGGTATGGTAATTATTTTTAAATAAATATGGAAACAATTTAATAATAATCAGTTTTCCCAATATACAATAATTTATTTCATGAATTTATTGCATCATTATTAATCGAGGGGTCGACGGTTTAAGATCGCGCAAGTGAATCAACTGTTGCCACCATAGCCCTTTTGTGGCTAGATCTAGCACTTTTTAGTGTGATGAAATCCTTTATTAACGATTTAGCCCGAAAAGAGCAATCTAGTTTTTTTTTCTACTGTCTTGAAAATATTACCAAATATGAAGGTTTCGATATGCTAACAAGTACTTTTTGGCTATTTTATCGGTCATGATGACCTTTTTTTAGACGCTCTAAAAAAGGCTGAATTACATGATTATTTCAGCATTTTTGAACAGAAAATCATTTGACGACAATCTAGCCCATTCTAGCCCTTTGTGACTTTTAAAAAGCCCTTTTTCTAAAACTCAGGTGGCAACACTGGTTGCAATGATCAACCATCAGATGGGTAACCGAAAACTATAATTTTGAGCTCCGTGCTTCGGAAGGCACGTTCAGTTGTAACCATGACATTAGACATGTGTATTTTATATTTATTTCAGCTTTGCGCACTCCAGAAAAGAGCCTTGGGAGACAGACAGAATGACGCATAATAAAGTGATCTTATAAAGGTTCCGTTCGTTCCTTACAAGGAACCCTAAAAATGGTAAGTTTAATTTAAGGAAGGAAAGATTTTAAAAGCCAAAATGAACTTTGAACGTCAATTAATCATTCCCCGAAATCTGTTACAAAAACGTGTTACAATATTGAAAATGTTTTCTATGATTTCGCACTCATAAATATTGTTTTAATTAGCCCATTTAGAAACTTGAATTTTCTACAAATTCAGTGTTGAACTTTCAACATTCAGCATATCATCTTTACAATGCCATACCAAAAGTTTGAGACATACATATTTACATAATGTAAGAAAATATTTGATAGAAAAAAATGAGCTTATTCAAGGTAAGATAAAACAGGAAAAAGTTTACTGGTAATGAAAAGGTTTAAGAGATTATGTTATGATATGTTTTCAAGTTATTTACATACAACAATGCAGTAGAAACTGAAATAACACTTAGTACAAGTAGAAGCTCATAATATAATTAATCGTATGGACGTACTTTTGAGCGGTTCATAATTTATTTATATTTATGTAACTAATGAATGAACTTATTTTTAAAAATTTCCACACATTTTTGTTTTAAATAAATAATGAATATCCCTGATTGTTTTAGTGCTTATTCGAATATTAGCCCTTACTCGTACATAATATTTTGTTGATGATGTAAATTGAGTACCTTCATGCAACTTAAGGCACTAGCTAGCAAATACCTATCCTTTTTAACCCCCGACGCAAAAAGAGGGGTGTTATAAGTTTGACGTGTCTGTCTGTCTGTGTGTCTGTGGCGTCATAACTCCCGAACGCATGCAGTGATTTTAATTTAGTTTTTTTTTATAATAAAGGTGACTTATGTGCGAGTATTCTTAGACATGTTTGATGAAAATCGGTTGAGCCGTTTAAAAGTTGTGAGGAGTGAAAGTGGGGAGAGAGTAACCGAATGACTGTAAATATACGTAACCTACCTATAAAAAGTATGAAATAAATATTAAATTAAAAATTTCAAAACCCCCCGATACAAGAACTTATTGAATCATGATATAATTTTCCTTTAAAAAGTAAAAAATAATAAAGGAAACTTAATGTTAAAGTACCTAAGAATCTATTAATAATTCTAAAAAAAAAACGTCGCGTTGGGAGACCGCTCCTAATTATTCCAATTTAAATACTTTAAACTATCAATTTAAAGTATTTAAATTATTCCAATTTAATCCTTTAAACTAACAATTTAAAGTATTTAAATTTTTAGTTTAAGAGCGGTCCTCCAATGCGACGTTTATTTTTAGAATTATTAAAAGAAACTTAATATTAAAGTACCTAAGAATATATCTTAGGTACTTTAATATTAAGTTTCGTTTATTATTTTTTACTTTTTAAAGGAAAATTATATCATGATTAAATAAGTTGGTAACTGAACATTTCGTTTTAAAAACCACAAAGAGAACATTGTCAAATTGAGAAGCAGGAATTCAAGGCAGCTCATGTCGATACAGTCTTAATCAATCAGCAGTGAATCAAATCCGAAGAGTTCCGGGCACGTACGGGCTTGTTCGTTTTACAACAATCGGATGTTTGGCTTTGTGAATCGTGACCTGAAGTAACCTTTGTAATTGTTTTGCGACTGTTGTTTGGATTAGACCTAAGGTACATTAGCTTACATATGTACCAATATACATTTAATTATGTGACTGAATAAGAACTAGAATTATAAGTATAAAATTTTGTGAAATTATCGCGCTTTCAAATGTTGGTCCGATAAACCGTTGGATCTGTTTTAGGCACAACCAGTCGAGCGTCAGTGGTTCATTGGTGTCGACTGTTGCCTTCTGATCTGAAGGGCGCAGATTCAAATGGTTATTAGCAGGGACCCAAACCAACGTCTTAAAGTAGGGGAAAATCGAACGCATTTGGATAAGAGCCATCTGTCCTTACCACTTGAAATACGAATAGAAATATCCGAACATTCCAACCCATTCCCCATCATGCCCCCAATATGTTTATTTGTAATATGAAATATACCTTATTATTTAAAAATATATCCATTAAATATACACATGTTCATAATGAGGTTGCTAAGGGGCTGCAAGTTTGGAGTGACGATTGTGGATGTCTTATATTTTTCTACTTCTGAACGAAAGTGCTACATAAATCCTTATAAAACACTCCCACTACTTAGTAAATGATAGTAGGTATTATACAACTTTAACTTTGAGACTATTTCGATGTATTCACTTTGGTAAAGGATTTATTACCGGGAAACACAGTCCCCTTAAAGTTTTAACCGTTGCCAATTCTTTTATTGCGCCTTTCATCCGGTTTGTATATTTGTATGTGAATTACGGAAGGGTTAAAGCTGGTTTGTAGAATATAGCCTCTCGCCTATTTGGAATGTATCGCTCACTCCATTTTGTAGCTTACGTGCATCGGCGGAATTGGATACCTACAAATACAGTGAAAAAATCCGAAAGTTCGCACTAACGGTTCCGTACCATTCCTTGTTCGGTGAATCTGTGGTTATCCGCGGCAAACAGAGAAGAGTCGTGTCGAAAAAAAAAACAATCCATTATACTATGTATTAAACCATCATAGTTGAGCATCTCAGGAGAACAATACATTTTTGTTGAGGTTCTATTTACCACAGTTGAGATTATAAACGCGCAAGTTTGATAGAGTGTATGGATGTTTGTTCGATACTCTTAACGCGAAAGCTACTACTTTTAATTTGATTTAATTTAAATAGATATAGCATACACGGGTTTTTATATGTTTAGTTATTATATATTTATATGTGTTATTCCTAACTCATAGGAGAATATGTTGTCCCCAAAATTCACGACACGAGAATCCATCTCTAGAGTACGGGATAACTACTTTAATGTATTTTCATATTGTTCTGTTTGTGGATCCTCCCGCGGTGAAACAGAACCCAAAATCTAACGCGAACTCGAACAAACAGACAGACCATGTACCATTTATTAATATGCATGTAATTAAAAATATTATTTCAAATACACCAATTTTATTTAATGTATAGATATATCTCTACAGACAACACTTTCTGTAATAGGGTCCCAATTTTAGTTTGTTTACGGAACCCTTTAAAGGCGTAAGTGGCTGGAGTGTTGCTTTACCTGTAACGCTTTTACGCCAGGGACGTTGGGACGCTTTGGGACACCTCGGGTCGGGACGCGTGAATAGATCGCGTTCAGTTAATCCTTTATTTTACGGTACAGTACAGTTCGTTTTAAGCTGGATCTATTTGTAATTTGGAGTTAGCTTGAAAGTTTTGTTTCGGGGTACGTCAAGAACACTATTTTGTTCATTAATTTAAATTTAGTATCTAAATATTGTAGCATATATCTATCGATCCAGACAAAACATTGTTTATTGGAGGCCGGAGCACGAGAGTGGACGAAACGTATTAAATATCATCTATGGCGTTGCGATAGCTTGTTTAGTCGATCATCTCTTCTCTTCAACCTATCGCAGTCCAATGCTGGACTAGGTCTCCTTCATTTAATGCCAGATATCTCAGCCCTTATTAACTCATCCGACTACAGCGACCTATCGCAAGTCTCCTTCCGTCAGGCCCAAAGGAGGGCGTTTTATGCTATGTTGGCCAAGACGCGGTTACACTCGCTCGCGGTTTACTTGATGGTAGACTCGATACTGAGTCGTCTGGGTAGGTACCACCGCAATGCCAGATATCGCCCTGTGAAATAAGAGTGCTATGCACTTTTGTGTT
This sequence comes from Leucinodes orbonalis, assembly GCA_019425675.1. NCBI lineage: Eukaryota > Metazoa > Arthropoda > Insecta > Lepidoptera > Crambidae > Leucinodes > Leucinodes orbonalis. The sequence goes on from PQWD01002819.1 coordinate 110,616, forward strand.
TCGGGATGAGGCATTGTAGCTAGTAAACTTACCGGGTATAAGAGACCTCACATCTGTTGTCTCAGGCGACAGGCAAGTGCGGTATTGGTAGAAAATAAGAACTGTTTATCAGTTGTTGGTCACCTTCAATACTGCTCTGTCATGGTGAGGCGTATCACTTACCACCAGGTGAACGTCCTGACCGTTCTGTTCACTTCGTAACACAAAAAAAGCCTCTAAAACATGTCTGCTCCAACGGCCATCGGTTCGGCAATATGAGTATATGTGACTTGCCTTATGTCGGTATTCAGTTTCTTACGGAAAACATATCTGATTTTATGTTCAAGAGAGACGACTGCACGTTCAATTGACTATAGAGCCATGGAATTATATATTTATTAATTTTATTTATAACTCAAGAGTGATAATAAGAAATATTATCTCGAGTCTCTCCGTACTTCGAAAGGCAAAGGTATTAAGTAGTTGGTACCATTACCATCTTTACATTGGGATTCTAGCACTTTTGTGTCGCAGAAATATAATCTTTTATTAATACCAATTTAAAGAGCGTCAGTGGCTCAGTGGTGTGGACTGTCGCCTTCCTACCGAGAGGGCTGAGGTTCAAATCCCGACACGTATCAATGTATTTTCGAATTTTCGAAAATATATGTACGTTATCCGACGCTCTTACGGTGAAGGAAAACATCGAAAGGAAAACTCTATGCACGCCTGCGAAGAATTCGAAGGTTGTGTGTAAAGTCGTCCAATCCGCACTGGGCCCGCGTGGACGACTAAGGCCTAATCACCCTATACGGGTAGGCTCGTGCCCCTCGGTGGGGACGTTTAATGAGCCGATGATGATATTATCACTTTATGTGAAAATTTGTGTGTCCTTTACTAGGTATCTATTATGCTTTTGGAATTTTTGCAAGAAATTACTACTAACTTCAATACATGCGCATTGAAGTAAGCTGCGTTGGTTACATAAGTGTAAGCAAAAGAAAACCCTGTTGTAATAGCATTAGGGTCGATTGTTATCAATTATCAATGACTGTGTTGTTGGTAATATTATATGTTACAATAAATGTGAACGCTCTAGTTTCATGTTTTGTTTTTACTGTTCAAGGCTACGGCTTATCAGTGACCCAATGAACCACTGATAAGAAACTCTTTATTTAAAAAGTTAATTCGTTTTTTATTGATGTTGCCTATGAATTGTTTTGAATCATTCTGTTAGTCTTTAATTAAAAACCATTTTGTATAGGTCTCGCCAAACTTTTTGTCCGCTCCGAACTTCGCACAAGACGATGCGCAGTTTACAAAATTCATACAATTGTACTTGACTATACCTGCGCAGTAAGCACTTCGAATATATTCAGAGCGGTCATAAAGTTTGGCGAGATCTGAATATAAGTATTAATAATATTAAATATTCGTATCCAAGTTGATTTAAAATCTATCTTGAACATAGGTACTTCCCCAAATAAGAGTGAAATCTATTGATACCAAAACTAAATATTTTTATTTCTAAAACTCATTTTAAACACTTTGCGATTGATCAATAATACGTAATTAAAATTTAAAAACACTTAAAATTATTAAAAAAATCATTCGAATATAGGGTGCGGCGGGTTCACAAAATTCACCTGTATATGACAAATGAAAAACTCCATAAATGGACAAATTTCAAATACAATATCTAAGCTTCAGAAGTACAGTAGTACTTAATACCAACCTGTGAAATTTAAGTGCAACTACTAATGTATTTTAAATGGCATTTGCACTACAATGCTGACCGCAACAAAGCTTGCGAAGCTAAATACTGGCGTTCATACATAGCATTCAGTGCATGTACAAAGTGTTTGTTAGTTTCAGTAATATTCCGAATTGAGTAAGTAGATTTAAATTCGGAATATTTTAGTTTGATAACGTTATGGTATCATCATCATCATCAGCTCATTAAACATTCCCACCGAGGGGCACGAGCCTACCCGTATAGGGTGATTAGACCTTAGTCGTCCACGCGGGCCTAGTGCGGGTTGGACGACTGCACGCACAACCTTTGAATCTCTTCGCAGGAGGGCGACAGTCTACACCATTCAGCCACCGACGCTCTAGTTATGGTATGATAAGTACTAATCAAAATAACTTTTTATCTGATTAAGGTAATGTCTTCTTTAATTTTTTTTACTGTAAGTTAAATTGATAATAAAACGAACAATCGGAGTAAATGCGATGTTCCTAAGGTTCTGAAGTAATCTATATCAGTATCTACAATAAACGTTAACAACCCCCACAAACTGTCTTGCGTGGGCTCGTGCGTGGGTTTTTGTTGTTATTATTACGAGGAATTACATAAATTCTGTCTTAGCTTATCGCCACTTGATCAAGGTTGTGGATAGAAACACCACGGCGATCTTACATATTCATTGTCACTATTTGTGGTATTTCCCAGGACAGTTCGGAAATTTCAGGTCGAATTACTAGATTCTATCAAAAGCAAGAAAGATGATTTGGTGCTTCAAAATTCTCGTTAATCTATTTGATTCGTTGATCCGTAAGGTAGTATAAAACTTAAGAAACATTTCAATAAGAAGAATGGTCTTAAAATATTTTCTTTAGGCTAATTTACATAACGCTATAAATTATTCGCTATAACGCTATATTTATTTTGAATTATAAGAGTTATTAAAAAAATTGTAACAAACCAAATATTAAGATTTAATAAGTACCACACGATATTTTTTTTATTCTAAAACGATCGACGGTTATGCATCAACGAACAAGTAAGCAGATTATAACGTCAGTTACTAATTAATTTAGGAGCGTCGGTGGCTCAATGGTGTGAACTGTCGCCTTCCTACCGGGAGGGCTGAGGTTCAAATCCCGACACGTACCAATTTGTTTTCGAATTTTCGAAAATATATGTACGTTGTCCGACGCTCTTACGGTGAAGGAAAACATCGTGAGGAAGCCTTGATGCACGCCTACGAAGAGATTCGAAGGTTGTGTGTGAAGTCGTCCAACCCGCACTGGGCCCGCGTGGACGACTAAGGCCTAATCACCCTATACGGGTAGGCTCGTGCCCGTCGGTGGGGACATTTAATGAGCTGATTATGATACTTAATTAACTTGGTGGTAGTCCAGTGCTAGATATCGTCCCGTATCCTTTTACACGTCTGTGTTTCGGGATGAGGGCACTGTAGCTAGTAAAATTACCGGGTATAAGAGACCATATTTTGTCTCGAGTGACGGGCGCAGTGGAGTATTGGTGGATAATAATAACTGTCGATCAGTTGTTGGTCTCAATCAATGCCGTCTAGGTCAGGCGTATCATTTACCACCAGGAGTGCGACCGGACAGTCCGGTCTCTTGATTTTTTTTGATAATTTAAACAATATTTTATGTTTTTAATTTACCTGAGGAAGACCGTGCAGCATGCATTCTACTACATATTTTTCATCAACATCATCAGCCTTTAATGGCTCACTTCAGGACCAGGCCTTACCGCGAGCCCTATGCAGATTGATAGGGGTCAAACCTACCATCCTAAAATAATAGCTGGGATCATCATCATCATCATCATCATTACAGCCCAATTATGTCCACTGCTGAACGAAGGCCTCCCCTAATGATTTCCACGCGGACCGATCCCTTGCAGTTGACATCCATCTGCTACCGCCACCTTACCAATCATCCGTCCATCTGGTTGGGGGTCGGCCTACGCTTTCGCTTCCGTTACGTGGACGCCACTCGAGAACCTTCTTCCGCCCCATCGCCATCGTTCTACGCACTATGTGCCCTGCCCACTGCCACTTTCAACTTGCTAATCCTCTGGGCTATGTCGGCTCACCCCACAGTTCTCCTACCGGATATCATCGTATTCGGATTTTATCGCGGTAGGAGAGACACCTAACATACCCCTCTCCATAGCACGCTGAGCAAACCTTGAGTCTATTCAAGAGGCCCTTAGTGAGCGACCACGTTTCGCTTCCGTATGTCATAACTGGCAACACACACTGGTCAAAGACCTTCGTCTTGAGACACTGAGTATTTGGACGAAAAGATCTGCCTTAACTTCCCGAACGCTGCCCATCCTAATTGGATTCGACGAGAAACCTCCTTCTCGAGGTTGGACCTACCCATTTGGACTACCTGTCCCAGGTACACATATTCGTCAACAACTTCGAGGACAGAACTTCCAACTGATATCGGTATAGGTACGACATGGGCATTAGACATGATTTTCGTCTTGTCCATGTTCATTTTAAGACCCACCTGTTGAGAAGCTCCGTCTAGGGTTTCGAGCATAGTGCTTAAATCCTCCATGGATTCTACCATGACTACTATATCATCGGCAAATCGAAGTTGAGTGATGTACTCGCCATTCACGTTGATGCCAAGTCCTTTCCTGCTAGCTAGCAAGATAGCTGGGATGACTCCTATAATTAATAAATAAAATTAATAGAAATAAATAAACATTGGCACGAAAATTAACACATTTTAAGTAAAAACGCGATTGCATCCATAAAATCAAAACAAATTAATTTAACCAAACTAAATCGATCATAAACAGATAATATACATCATTCCCACTGAATATACCATATGTTACTTACATAGTAATCTATTCTCAGACTACTCAATTAAGTCTACGTCATACCACAGACAAACATCTCAGTGCTAGATTTTCCTTCCGTGTGTGTTGTACTCATTAAGCGGATGTTTAATGCAATAGCACAGCTGGGAGCAAAGTGCACCGCTACGTTTATAAATATGCATATAAAATTCCATTGTTTCAAGGGTAACTCGGCGACAATTATTTGCGGTTTCGCTGGCTTGCTTTGTAGTTTGAAACAAAATACCAAGTAGGTACTTAAGTAGGAGGGTAGATATTCCAGCAGTTTCAAGCTGCATCCCGTCGAATTACAAATGAATGAAGAATAAAATTAAGAATCATGCTCTATAAGCAACGTAGTCAAAATGTTATATGACACGTAGTCTTCAAAGCATGCCTTTTTAATTCGACAATAAGAAATTTGAAAAAAAAAAAAATTTTAGTACTGTAGTAAATCCGGTTAGGTGATTTGATTGTTCTGAAAAGACTCCGGTTAAGTGCAAAAGTGTTTCAATGCAGAAAAATATAAAAATGTACATAACAAATAAAAAAAAAAAACGAAAATAATAGTTAACTAATAAAATTTGTTCAATTTAGTTTTAAGGTTTTAATATTAATTCATTCCATTCCCACAAGTTTTTATTCGTTGCGGTATTATTATGTGGGTACAATGAACAATAGAAAGACATTGACAATGAACTTTATGACATTAATTGAAGTATTTTTGACATTTATTTTTTCAAGCCAGGCTAAGGCGACATACTTATACAGCCTTCTATATATACAATATGTTTATATAATTATATTATATCCATTTTCTTATATTTATTTTAGTGTTATATACATTAATTATTATTTATATGGCTTAATATTTTATCTATATAATTATTAATACTTTTGTGGCAACTTTGACAGGACAACCTTTGTAATGTAAAATCAAGATCTATAGTTACTTTGGCTCTGGCAGAATAACAGCGCTGCCGTGTCTGTCCACTTCTGTTAAATTATATAACCGCACAGACACGGCAGCAAAGCTGAGCAGGGCCCTTTGCCCACAAAATTTTTAATTACTGTTTTATGTTGTTACTTTTTTTAATTTCTCTTTTTAATTGTTTTTTGTATTGTCGACTTATTATGTCATTGTACAATTTTGTGGTAAATAAATGTTTTTTCTTTCTTTCTTTAATAGTTTGTATAAAATTTATATTGATTTTGAACCCGGTAGACCTCTTTGTATTTTAGTTAGCGACTACATATTACTTATAGTGAATTATTTTCATCGCGCCAAGTACTGAGCATTTGTTATATTCCGGTCAAATCGAGTAAGAAAATAAACATTTATTCCTTGCTACTCTTAATAAATAATTCATGATATCATCAATCAATCACTGCAACGCAATCATGAAAGCATAATAATTGAGGCAAAGCTTGTACGTAGCACATGTATTTTGTTGTGTTTGTTTTTTATGTACAATTTTATTGTGCACTGTTCCGACAGTTTGTATTCTATGCATGTCGCTAAATAAAGACGTCGCATTAATTCTTTATTTTCATTTTAAATTAATTCATTGCATTTTTAAGTTATCTTGTGCATTTATTTAACGAATCACAGCGTGCTCTAAATTTGTGTTTTAAGGTTTTTTAAATATATTTCGAGTAAATCAGGTTTAAAATTCAAAGTACCTTTAATAGTTGGTCCGAATATAGGCCAGTAGGACATAACACATAATAACTGTTACTATCATGAAAATATATAAAATTAATAATAAATAAAAAAACAGCAATATACCTACTCCGTTAACGCAAAAGAAAATTCTACTTCTATTCAATATGGTAATATATTACGACCGTTTTAAAACTAAAACACTAAAACTTGGATCGTTTGTCTGGAAATACGACTACTTTGTTATACAATCGGAATAGTTTTCCAATTCGAAGAGAAGATTACTTGTCTAGTATTGTTGATAGACCTAGAATAGTTGGCCTTGTTTATCTAGTAAAGCTATTAGATTTAGGTACTTCTTATGTTAATATGTATTCTGTGTATGTAATGATATTCTGTATATATAAAGGTAGATACGCCATCCGTGCCTTAAAAACGAACCGCCGAAGAGAGTACAGTTTATACTCTTTTGTTTATGTAAATGTGTTCGAAATTCGAAATATGTGCATGTGTGCTGTCATTGCATTCGGAACACTTTTTTCGATTGTTTTGTGAGCATATCACGAATCCATACTTTTTTGCATCATTGTGTGTATGTAGAAATGTAATTTATACATTATATTTAGTTGGATAACTGTGTTCCGGGTTCGAGTGAAGGGTAAGTCATTTTCATAACCCATTGCAGTTCGCAGACCTTTTCACACAGCACATCGCGGAAGAGTTAGTCAGGCAGCGAAATTGCAAAATATTAATGACTGGCATATCAGAACTAATGATATCATCTCACTGCACATGTCTTCCCACATAGCATGATTGAGATAGGGTGGTCGTAAAAATATAAAATAATAACTTACGATTCATTACAGAACTGTTAAGATTTATTTTAAAAAAATCCATTTAGAATTTAAACGTAAACCATCACGTGGGTCCTACATTATTGATACATAAAAATCAACTCTATTTTCACTTACAAATTTCTGTTAAATTTAATATTTTAACAACATAACATTGAAAATCAGCTGAGCCCAATGACCTAAAGAACTTGTCAAAGAACAGTGGAATTCATCATCAGCCTGAGGACCGAGCGACCAATAGCTGGTACACCACCAAATATACGTATATTCACATGACGCTTTTTTTCTGATTACTTCTGTTGGCCGCAGATGACAGTTACACCGGGCTATATTTACCGAAGAGATTTTTCTTAAGTATTTATTTTCAATTGATAGGTAAAAATTAAAAGCCTAAGATCTTACCAAAGTGAGATAAAAAGTTAGAGCATAAGTGCGACTTGGCAGACGCCAGCGGCTTTGTTGACCGAGCATTTACTTTAATGGAAGTTTGGTTGTAGATTTAAATTATTCTTATGTGACTTATACCAATTAATGGACTACCTAACAGTAAAGTTCTGCAAGTACACGTAGCTAGCTTTTATTCACTTTTGAGAAATAGACTTGTTATGATATAAATAAATGATATAAATATAAATACAAAGTTATTCAGGGCTAAATTTCGCCCAAATCAAATGCCTACATAAAATAGTGACATGCATAATTGAGGCCATAGTCGTAAGAACTGTTGTATAAACCCTTATCGATAATACTTTAAAAATACAAACCCTTTATGTCAAAATACACAATCGTTTCTCAACGGGATACGAAAGGAAAACATTATTATTTCTGTGTATAAAGAAAGTTCCTATATCCCAGCTCATTGTAACTACATCGTATAAATCTTTTCCTTATTTCGATTGGCGAGTTCCGAATAATATTGGAGCGTAAAAATGGCAGATTGATGCTTATGGTAAGCCAGTCAATTTATGTCGACATGTGTATTATAGAATATTCATTCAATCCGAAAGTAAATACATAATATACTCGGGAAATAAATATTTAATCTACGTAAATAATTTCTTAATTCGTTAAATGTTTACAAGTACAAGAGAAAGGAAACAGAAATCTTAATTCAATAAATTATTTGCATTGAAAACACCAAACAAAAACAGTTGCTTCTCGTTTAATGATTTCGTTATGTCATATCAAGACACGTTAGTAAATTTTATCAATGAATAAACATTTACCCCTAAATATTGAAAGATATTATGAATTTAATCATGCTCAACCCAGTCGTGGGTTGAAAATAACTAAATAAATACAAATTGATACAACCGCAATGTTCGTATATAAAGACCTAATGAATACATAGCCCAAATCTAGGTCAGCCTTCAGTTAATACAAGACAATTTCATCTGAAGCAGAAAGTCGCAACTTGGTCAAAGGAGATCCGAGTTTCATTTTCCATTCAACAAAGAGATGACTAGGTTCTACAAAAGCATAGCGATACGTCTAGAATAGACATTGGTTTTTATAAAAAAACTCATAATTTTCCACTGACATTCAAATAGCGCCATCTAGCCCCAAGTTAAGAGTGAAACTTTAATATGGGTATAAACAACGGATAAACATGCTTATTTAAATTTTGTAAATACATTTATATTATACATAGAAAACACAAAGACCAATACAAACAGACGTGTTCCCGCAGACTAACTTTTGTACAGCTCGGTACAGTTGCGCAGCTAGTTAGTTTATATAAGATTAGCAATATACAAATTTTAAAATATGTATATCAATTTTATTACTGGCTTATTGACATAATGACTCATCATAGCATAGTTTTGTGTACGACCTGTTTAAAAACGACTTTGAGTTAATTTTTATTAACTGTAGGTACAGTCGAAGATAAGTACATTTTATTGTAGGTATAGTAAAATCCAGCTGAATTTTGGCAAGTCTCATGTAGTCAAAATATGGATTTGACTCATAATACATTTTATTATATTCTGTATGTACATATACCTTATTCAATAGTTTACAAAATTGTAGAGATAATTTTCTGTAATATTATTGTGGCTATATTTAGCCAATGCATATTTATACATCTGCGTCAACCTTGGCTAGGTGGTTATGACAACTACTGTCAGTCCGACTGAAAGGGCGGCCGCGCGAGAGCGACATCACAACCTGTTATAGCACTGGACGTTGCCTGCTCTTTGCGAGAGGGTTTCGCATTAAAGCTTTTACTTTTAACAAATTCATGCATATCAAATTGGTGCTTTTTAACTTAATAAGTTTCGAAGCTGAAAAGCTAGGGCAGTTGTAAGTAGTATCTTTCTGTCCACGATATTATAATTCCCGCACGTAGTTTCTTGGAATATTTTACACGCGGGATCTAATCATACTCGTATAGTATACGTGTTATAATAGCCTTCCTGGTAGATTTTAATATGGTGACCCTTGTATAATTATTTTACTCTGCTTATGAATTCTGTTATGGCTTGCTAGGCCAGAATTGTTGTCTTAAACACATGAGTAACAGTACAGCTAATCCTGAGTATATACAGGGTGAATATGGAATCATTGGCATCCATTCGTCCTATTATTGTACTCATATTATGGAAAACTTTCATGATAAATCTGTATGGAAGGCTAATACCATACAGATTTATCATGAAAGTTTTACAATATAACTGATAAAAAAATTAAATTATTGCATTGCGTTCACTAATGCAATAATTTATATATATTTTAGTACCTATTGTGACGAGGGTTTAGTCTTCATTTTCAAAGTTGGCGTTACCATGTAGTTATAAGGAATTGAATTCAACGATGCACCCAGTTGCTGCACCAACTGGGGCGGGCCTCCAAACTTTGATTTTATATTGCGCTGAGTTTGGTCTAGGCTAGAGCTATGTGCGGAATTGTTAGTACGAGCAATTTGTGACAAAGTTCCGTGAACGTGCCGCTGGGCATTTGAAGAGCTAACTTTTTGGGTATACGGCTAACTGGATGGATGCATACAAATCGTCCGTATGACTAAATCGAATGATACTTAAATTTTTATGCGTACTTATAAAGAAAGAAAAAATAACATTAATTGACCTGGAGAAAATTAAACATACTTACGTATTTGTTAAAAATAATAACAAAACCCACGACCCATTTGGTGTTGCGGTTGAGAGGTCGGCTGCAACACCAAGGGTTCCGGGTTCGATCCCCGGGCAGTACAAACATTTGTGTGCATGAACATGTCTGTTTGTAATGGTCTGGGTGTTTTCTATGTATAATATGTATGTATTTACAAAAAAAAATGTATGTAATTATATTTACCCGTTGTTTAGTACCCATAATACAGGCTTCACGCTTAACTTGGGACTAGATGGCGCTGTGTTAATGTCAGTGGATATTTATTTATATTATTAAAACATTTAAAAAAGGCCAAAGGGTTCCGCCTCAGCTTCAGCCATTGCGATGCTTTATCAAAGCGTCGCCGTCGCAACATCGCCGATATTCTGACGGAACCCAGTGAATAAATGACTTATTTCCACTATACAGTAGTATACTTTTTATGTCTTTAAGCAACAGTCTGATTGGATTAATTTGACTTAAAAGTGGCGGCTTGGTGTACCATATACCTATTGAGTATGAAAAACGAGTGGATAATGAAAATAATTAAGTCTGGTCAAGTCTGAGTGTTCTATCTACGTATAAAATACCTTCACACATTTATAATTATATCCGTTCGCATTTATGAACCTTAAGGCTAACACTAAAAGAAGCCCAAACGTACCTCAACCGGGTGATTCGAGTGACTTGGAAATGCCGAAACAATGGGCTCCATCCAAATATATTAGTTTATTTCTTCCTTGCTGATTAAAGATTCCTTCAAAAAGTAGATTATTTTAGTTCTTTACGATAACATATACACTTCTTCTTCTTCTTCTCTTCAACCTATCCCAGTCCACTGCTGGACATAGGTCTCATATAACATATACACGTATAAGCAAAAATAACCAATTAATTTTTCGGTTATTTAATTTGTTAAAACAATTTGCATATCAAATAAAATATCATAAGCAAATCACATAAATCGATTGTACACAGACAATTTTTCCCGTAGACAAAGTATCTGAGGATTTATCGCCCGTTCCACGCGAACAACTCTAATATCGTAAAGTGTGATTTAGCCTTTATTGTCTACCAGTGAAATGAGCTCGCAGCTGACTTAATTCATAAGACCATTATTCAACTACTTTATTTTCTACTACATTATTCTCAGTTACTGTATGGCAATGTCGAAATACAATATAAGACCTATTTTGCCTTTTAAAAAAGTTTTTTACACTTTTTTCTATGAATTAATATACATATATCCACTGACATTCACACAGCGCCATCTAGCCCCAAACTAAGCATTAGCCTGTAATATCGGTACCTAAACAAAAGATAAACATACTTATACACACAGACCAATACAAACAGACATGTTCACACACACAAATGTTTGTACTGCACGGGAATCAAGCCCTGCCCGACATCTCAACCATTACAACAAATAGGTCCTCAAAAAGTACTATGTCGTTGTTATAAAAGTACTAGGATGCCGATATACTCATATAGAATAACTCAACCCAATATTATACCTGCGAATGTGACTTTCAACATCATCTCCATACACCTATCGTGTCATCTGTATACATAAATCGGCACCTAGCTAAAGTGTACATTGATAATAAAGAACTAATTAATGAATGATACAAAAGCTATCGCGTTTGATATAATTAAAGGCGGAAAAAAACCCTGAATTGAATTGTACGTTCATTATATCACCAGTTCAGGTAATTATCAGTTAAACCGAGTAAATAAAAGTATAAATAAATACTTATAACAAAGTTTTAAAAAGGATTGTAAGTATATAATTCTGTAGAAACACTTCTATAGGTAGAGATAAGTATTATTCAATTAAACATTCATTCCGATTGCGCGCACTTTCCCAGTTTATTTAACAATTTTGCTGTTATATCGCGTATATGTTGACCAATTAAGAAATTTATCAACAATGCATAACTTATTTGATTGCGGATTAAAATAATCAATCATGGAAATTAAATAATTGTATCGGTTTTAACGTACTCTCCAAAGTACGGCATCTACTTTCGTTCCAGACTATCCGGTAATACAGCCTTTCCTAAACCCCACAGGACTAAAACCCACGACCTTGGTAGCAATGAATAAGAATGCGCATCTTTATTTTATTGGTATCGAGTCTCTAATCAAACAACTTTCGAATAAAGTAAACAAAACGCCTACAGTTAATTAAGTTTCGTCAACGAATAACGAAACAATACAATTGGCTAATAAAATACAATTAATGATTTGTATCAATTTCCAATGCCGTTATTCGATTACGTTGTTACTACTTGCTTTTAAGCGACTTAGTTTACGATTTGTTTATCAAGTTTAAAACGAGTAACAAAGTGTTTTGGTACTATTGATGTATAGGCACCATAGCCACTTTTGTAAAAAGAAAAAAAAACATATTCCGTGATTAATACGTAATCATTAGCAAGCTACTCATGCAAGATTGACCCAAAAACGAGAAAAAACTATCATATTTATATGCACTTAATAAAAAAATATATTTCACGACGTATTTTGACGACCCATTTGGTGTAATGGTTGAGACATTGGCTATTATACTAAGGCTTTGTATAATATGTATTTACAAAAAAATATGTATACAAGTATATTTATCCGTTGTTTAGTTTCCATATTACTGGCTTATGCATAGTTTGGGGCTAGATGGCTAGATGAATGTCAGTGAATATTTATTTTATTAATTTTATTTTTATGCTCAACATAGGTACCTAATAACAATATTTACAAAGAATCGTTCTTCATTTATTAGGTATGTATAATTTACTTACAAGTTACTTTACCAGAATTTAATGCAAAAGGAAAAGCTTCTTTGAAATATGTGTGTCACGCGCTCACTTCCAGTATTTCAAAGAAATCGTTTCGTTTTCGTACGTTAAACGGGCAGAGTTTCTCACGACACGACATCGATGCACTTAATGGCACAAAAAGAAGTGAAATGGTGTGAATGGATGTTCCAGAAATTCATAATGGGCCATTAATTAGCGATTTTGTAAAACAGACTGTGGAGTCGACATCGGAGAGGCGATAAATAGCCCCCCTCCCAAGTATACCCATTAAAGCACAGATTGGCTTCACGCAGATATTCCCTTTTTGCTAATAATGAGCAAGTTAATATTACACACCTAGGTATCCCACTTTATTTGGGTTAACCAACGGTGTACACACTAACATGTTGACATATTAAGAGGGGATGATGCAATCCTAAACCAACTCATTGCATCGGAGAGACAAAGCCAAAAAGAGGCCCACTCCCCTGGTCCATCCACCTCAACATCTGCACCTTAAAGAAGTGCATCGGTGGTGGCCACATGGACATCGCTAAATGTATTAATTTTAAGTTCTAATTGTAATAATGAAGAGTAAGACTTAAATAAAGAGTTATTGCTACTATTATTATATAAATATAAAACAGAGAGAGAGAGAGTATTTATGATGTTATTTATTCCCTTTATTCTTTATTATTCACCCCCTACTTTATCTAATGTAAATGTTTAGTTATTTTAATTCTGTTATCCCATTCCCCCTTTAACCAATTCTTTTGCCCCATGCCCGGAGCACTAACATAATATTATAATAATTAAATTACAAAATAATCTTAAACTAAAAAGAGTACGGACCATGAGTCTGTAGATGTAATTTTATTAATAAAAAAAAAACATGTTGACATAATATTATTTGATCTAGAATGCAATGTTTTGATATAAAACGACGTAAGTCGGTACATGTGATGTATTGGTTAGGACGTCAGCTACTACATAAGGGTTCCGGGTTCGATCCCCGGGCAGTATAAACGTTTGTGTGCATCAACATATCTGTTCCTATTGGTCTGGATGTTTTCTATGTATAAATACACCGGGTATAAGAGACATCTGACTAAGAACATCTGACGTCTCGGGTGACGGGCGCAGGTTAGTGTTGACGGAAAATAATGGCTACATACTGCTATTAATTTCTTTCAACGCTCTATCGCTCATGGTCAGGCGTATCACTTACCACCAGATGAGCGTAATATCCCATCCACTGATTGGTCTTAAAAACAACGCGCAGACCACATTTAAAAACAGATTTCTTTACATGCTTGTTATGTGAAACTCGGTCAGAGTTGGAGTGGTAATTTTAAAGCTGGTTTTATATTATATATGTTATCTTATATATGTTTGTTACTATGAAACATAAAAACAAATGAAGTCCACGAATTCAACGTTTGAATGTATCAGACTTTCGACATATAGAGAAATGTTCTTAATTTCGTCCGCGACCCCAGAATCCTATTTAAGTCGAAAAGATTAAGAGATATTTGAACTTGGAATCGAATTTATTTCCGATTGGATATCGAGTCGGGCAAGTTACTGCAGCACTTTACTCGGCTAAGACGCTTCTATACGGCAACTTTTAGAATTGGCGTCGGGTACTAATTCTGAAAACATTCGAAACACGTTGCAACATCTTAAGGATTCAGTGCACGATATTCGTCTCAAGAGACACGATACAGTGGTTGTTAGGACGTAGATAATTATCATTAGAACTATAGAGGTAGTGCACTAATTACAAAAATAATAAAATCAAACGTGGGCCCTAATTATTATTAATATATATTTTTTATCTCAAACATTATTGCCTTAATGCCGGGGATAGAGATACAATAGAAAATCCATTGTGTCTCATCATGATGCCTTAAGGAACCCTTAAAGCTTCATTGGCGGGCAAAGGGTTAAGGGGAAAACACAAGCATGTTTTCAAAAAAAAGAAGTAAGTACATGTTAACCTCACAAATATAAAAAAAATACTCAAAAATGCGTAACGAATTTGAACTTTGAATTATATTGCAATATTGCAATCACAATTTGTCGATAATATACTCCTTATTAGTTTACTTACAAGTACAATGTGGTACACTCTGAATTCCCACGATTATAAACAACAATAGTAAAAGAAAAGAAACAATAAATATAATAATGCTTCTTATTCTGTAGCATTCGTAGTTGGGGTCATCAATATTAAATGATATACGCTTCTGCAAGGAGGCCGGTTGATGAGCGCAGGGACAAGCTAGTATGTCACTTGTTGAATCTCTAAGTTACATTTTTTTATTGCATAGGACAATTTTAAAAGGATACGGCTAACCAGCTAAGAACTTAAGTTGAAAGATCTCAGAAATACGTTGCCGATCTTTTAAATGAAAATACGCTCGTTTTTAATGGTAGACTGAGATCAACAATGAATTTTACCGTAAAGCAGTGTGTATTTCAACAAACCGTTCATAATAAAGTTAGGTAAGCAGTAAACGAACGATTCCAGGTTTGAACTTCCATTTCGAACAAAATTACTTAGCGGTTATTTTATAAAGAGTGGTGGTTGGGGTCTTGGTAATCATATTTAGAGGAAAGTGTTCATTACTACTTGAAACTTCCCTTTGCTATGGAGATTAATTCGGTCAGGTAAAAACTTACGGGTTTTGTAGTTTTAGTTAAATTATATATCATTTGAATTTGTAGCTCTTAGTTAAGGTTCTTAATAATTTTGGGTCATCATTCATCTTAAAAATATTTCGGATGTTCCTACCTTTCAGGGTACATTTTTTGTTCAGATTGACTTTTGCTGTTAGCCGCTGACGACCTTTACAACTTCACTGGAAAAGTAAACCTCCTACTCTTCAGAAAGTATATCTTATCCGCATCAGTGCTACCGCATTTACTAGGTGGAAGACTCGATTTTAAGTCGTCTAGGTAGGTACCTCCGCAGTACCAGATATCATCCCGTGAAATAGGAGTGTTAGACACATTTGTTTTTTGGGATGAGAATACTGTAGCTAGTGAAATTACCTCGTATATGGGACCTAACAAACGTCCTTGGGTGACGGTCGCAGGGCGGTGTTGACGGAGAATAATCTCACTTTATACATTGACTGTTTTTCTTCAATTCTATTATCACATGGTCAGCGTGTCACTGACCATCAGGTGAATGAAATGACTGTTCAGATCACTACATAACATAAAAAGTGCTTACTTAAATATCTATGTTTTACGTATTCAAATCACTCGTCGAGTTTTGTATGAATAAACAACCTACTGAAACTGGTAGAAGTCGCCAATATCAATAAAATTAGTATTCACCGACATACTAGTATCCATAGTCTTTCAAAACAGATGGAGCGAACGTAGGTCTGGCAGACTGCCACTAGCGGATAATGAAGCCAATTACATACGTACCTGATAGATAAATAACAATTTATATGTATTGTAATGAGTTAGATACGTGTTTTGACTGCGTATTGTATTAGCCTTTGTGCCACGCGTTTAAGAAGGTAGATATGATGTGGTCGGAATACATAAATTAGGAGCTACAATTAATTCGACGCAGTTTGGTTTATTGTTTGAATGTATGCCAATCGAGTGTTCATTAGTGCAATAATTGTAAACTTACAAATATTTCCTATTCAAGTTATAATAAGTAATTGTGTTGATTCAATGATATTTATATACTGTAACATCCCACTACAGGGCATAGGAGGCCTTTCCATACAGCATGGGAATTTAGGTGAATATATTGGGAGCCATTTAGTGGTAAATATGGGGAGCACTATGCGGAAAATATGGGGAACCACTATGCGAACCCAAAGCGGATTTGTGGTGATAATGAGTACCATAATAAAAAATATGATTGCTGATTCTCAATAACTTATTGAACCTGACACGTTTTGTTAATAATGAGGACTTGACGGTAAATTTAATTATTAATATATAATTCCAAGTTCTGTGAATTATAAAATGAATTTATATGATTCAAACTTGGAATTATAAAAATTCAAGGTCACTTCGTGCAGTAGATCGTGCGTGTGGATAACAGCAAAGATGGTAATTCACCGTCATTTGCCCGCAAAATCAGAATACTGAAGTGGCAGTGAGCTGTCTCTAGACGGTCAAATGGTCGATAGGGTGGAAACATTTTGGAAAGGAGGAGTTACTTCACGTCATCAGTGGACAGTAGGCTTATTGATTAAATATTCTTAAAAATAATTCCAAAGATATTAAGGTTTTCTGATTCTTCGAAGGCTATTTTAAAATGCTGCTCGGTCTGAAGATGTTTATTGAACGTAACATTGCATTTACATAAGATGACGCGTACCAACCTTGCGAGTTACAAATTAGCGATACATGTATCTCGACGTAGAGCGAGGATACCCATTTATAGATTTGCCGCGAGTCTGTGTGCACTGGTGACATAATGCCGCCAGGCAAGGTCGCTGCGGGGGCTTGGCTCGCAGCGTTTTGTACACTTCCATAGATAACAAGCAACAATTTTTTTATAAGACCCAAAAAAAAAGTTTCATTTATATGTAAATGTCTTGGGAATGTCCTTATAATTTTAATGGAACAATGCATTACTACTGTTTTGGAAACATATTATTATCAGTTCTAATGATATTATTCATTTTACATTAAAAAACCCTATAAAAAACATGTTAAAATACTGGTTAATCATTGAATCCCGTATTTATACCATTAAGGTTTGAGGTAATGCGATTGAGTGTGTAATAATAATATTACCAAAAATCTCAAACCTTTTGGTTAAAACTAAGTTAACAAAATCGATAATTCCCTACTGGGAATGGAGCAAGTTAATGTATGTTTAATATAAGCATATCAAAATATTAGTTTAAGTGTAAAATTCACAGAATAAAATTTATATGTATAACTTAAAACTATATCCAAAGTTCAGTCAATGATAAAAAAGGTATTACTCGTAAAAATAAAACTCATGTTATTTAACTTTAAATATGTAATCATAGTGCACACTTTCTTTATACAAAATGGTGTCACGACTTCATTACAATCCTCCAAGATAACATAATCATAGAATAGTATCGGGTTCCATACATAAAGAGTTCATCTTATAATGGTATATAGCTTGTATTATCAGCTGTTTTGTGTTTGTTATTTCCTCACAACCACGCATAGATGACACAGTTTAGATAATATCTCTCCTGTAGGTGGGACGTATCACTTTAAAGCAAAACTATTGAACTTTAAACTTAGCTTGCTATGTCATGAATAAATAGGTTTAGCTAATAAACTTCCTTCTACTAATCAATTCACTTTCTGACGAATAATTTCCGAAAACTATTGCTCAGCTTCGTGTATTTAAATTAAAGATACAACAGACGTTTATCGTAAGAGTGAGCGGATAAACCTTCAAATAAGTGAGTCATAGTTATGATCAGTGTTTATTCTACGAATAGATATCTACTTATACACGTCAAATCCGAATGATAAATCTCGCTAATAATTCACCTGTGACCCGTAACGATTATGAGTATTCATAATATAAATATCTATTGTTTAAATTATATAAAATGATGGTTCTGTATGTAAAAGTTTAACTGGGGATAAGTAACAAATAAGAGTAATAATTTTTTCACACAGCGCCATCTTGTCTCAAACTAAGCATTATCATGTTATATGATATTATAATTTATTACTTTGATTTTATATATTTATGATTAATAAAAATAAAACATGCAATCTGGAGGGTGCAGATTCAAATTCCACCAATGTATTTTCAAATTTTCGGAATTATATGTATTTTAATTCGACACTTTTATTGTGAAGGAAAACGTCGTTAGTAAACCTGCGCACGCCTAAGAAGAGTTTTAAAGGTTGTGCGTGAAGTTGACCAATCCTCACTGGGCCCACGTGGACGACAAAGGCCTATACATCCATTACGGGTAGGCTCGTGCCCCTCGGTGGGGACACATATAATGAGCTGATGATAATATATAATGATAATGTTGTCTTGTAATACTTATGCATAATTTATTAGCTACTAAAAAATAAGCAATGAGCAATATAACACATTGAAGCATGGTGCGAGAAAAAACTATTTTTTCTTTTACAATTGCCTCGCACAATGAAGTGTACTGATTAAAAAGTAGACTACTACAGCAAGTGATCCGGGTTCATTACCCGTGCAGCACAAACATTTGTGGTTTTCAATATATAATATACAATTGTATATATAAAACATCATCTGAATATATATTCAAAGTTAAATTGAAAATCAATTTTATAGATTATAGCTTAAAACACGCACTTATAAACTTACTAAATACTACAATTATTAATGTTTAATAAAATAGATTGTAACGTATATCTATTTAGCACGTTAATTCTTTAATTTGCACCAAATAAATATTTTTCTTTCTTTAGCATTCAGTAGCCAAAATGTAAACTAAAAGTTACATAAACCTTGATTTATTTAATAGATAAAAACCACAACAACATTGCATACCATGTGGATTGAGAAAATGTAGTTTTCCCCTATTCGCGTCACTGGTACGTGCCGGGTCGCTTTCTGCTGAAACATATACTAGGTGACCTAGCCCTCCCTGCGACAACCTAAGCCAAGGTCCTAATCCCACTCTTTGACGCACGTAGGCTCGTTACAAAAACTTTTTGCGCAGAGCCATCTGCGGCTAGATACAAAAAAAATCAACTGAAAAATAAATCTAGAGTTACTCGTAATAACTATTGATATAGTTATGTCCCTGAACGGTACGATTTCTGTTTCCTATATTAAGTATTACAATGTTTATAAACTCCCACTAGAGGGTCTTCCCACACAGCACTGCCATGAGTTGATTGGGCTGTAACCCGTTAGATTTGCTCAACGCGTTTTGGTACGACTAGCCAGAACCAAAGGCTTAACGTGCCTATCAGGGAGAAACTCATAGAGGGAAGGGATAAAAATATAAAATGCAAGACACTGGCGAGCATTCTATCTTTATGTGGTCTATATTCCACGTATTCGCACAACCCACATTGTTACCTCGTTTCTAATGCGCACCGCAAAGGAATGGAACTCGTTACCTCCTTGTGTGTTCCCCGAGCATTGCAGCTACTTAAAAGCAAGAGGCTGTTTCTAGGCAGGCATGATCCAACATCATATACCATCAGTTGAGATGGCGATCGAATGATTGTCCATAAATTATAAATAGAAGTTAGCCACTCATCTTATTACTGACCATAGCGTTAACACGAGCATCAACGCGCTACGTAATGTACGTAGTCGCTTTCTACAACATATTATAATTTTTTAATAAGAATCGGTAACAATCACCTATATGTAATTAAGCCGTAATTGCGTGAGCACGTTTGCATCAATTTTTATAATTACGGTAATATCAAACGATATGAAAAACGAGGATTTAGGGCGTATGGCTGATCTGGTATTTAATCATCGGTTTTACTTTTTCCTCAACATCAACATCTGAAAAACAACTTCCCTGTAGATTAAGGCCGTATCCCAATCAAAGCTGAACAGACGTATACTAATCCGCGTAACTGATGAAGAATCAAGGAAGATGGCGAACGAAGGGTAGCGCGGTGGGAGGATAAGCGAAAGATTATGGCGGATTTCCATAGCGTTAATCCAGATATGACGCGAAGAGATCAGGGAGATTTTCAATTGATTGAATAGACAGCAAATGTGCCATAGTATATACAATATAGAACTGGAACAGAGCAGTATTGTCATGATGGGCTAGTGATGTTTGTTGTGGATTGGTTGTCGGTTTGGGAATAGGTCTTGGTTTTATGCCCTGTTGAAGGTATGATGAACACGTAAGCTTAAAATCATTTTTTATGGCTTTTTATCCAATAGTTCCAGAAAAGAGTCGAATGTGCTGTTGTTTATTTCGGACGTTACCCCGTAAACCAACTTCAACGAATACATGCCTTTGAATAATATAATTTATGAATTACCTGTTTCTGTATTATCCATTTTCACCTATCCTTAGTCTTACCTTATCCTTAGTCCATCTAACCAAATTAATCAGTCTCTGGCGACCTACCTCTGGAAGACGAATCTTGTTTGCAATCTATAGCATAAAAAACTTAATCATTTGTTTTGCTTTTCTACCTCATTTCTACTCTCGGCTGTCATGAATCGGCTATAGTCTGAATAGACATTTCTTATTTTTTCCGCAAAAGATATTCTATTTTCCTTAAGAATAGAGTAACGACCAGAAAAAAAGCATTTAAAAAGAAAATCTTAAACAAAATTTGAGGACCGGCGCTTGATCCTTCTACGTATTTGTAAATTATAATGAGCGGTCTTTAAAAAAAAAACGAAAGAGTTTCTTAGAACTTTTTTAATCACTCAACGGGTTTTGAATTTAAATATGTAAATTATAGAGTAGTATTTTAAAAGGCTACTCTTAAAATTTAATTAATTATATTAAAAACATATCAGATGTTTTAGTATGTTGTATATTATTTTAATATCATCTTAAATAAATGATATGTTTTTAAATATATAAGTTATAGCCTCAAATGTCCACTGCTGAACGAAGACCTCCCCTATTGATTTCCACGCGGACCGATCCCTAGCAATTTACATCCATTTGCTATCCGCCACCTTAACCATTACATCAGTTCATTATAAAATATTTAAAACATGGTATTTTATTAAAATATGCTTAAACTCACACTCATCTTTGTTGACCTTTACAATAGGTAAAAAAAATAAAGTGTCGCCGAAACTCGTAATGGGATAAATGCGTGAATAATGAGCGGGTGATATTTTATAGCTTCCAAAACAATAGGAAAACGTTTTTTTATTTTACGAGATTGGCCGCGGGGTCGGGCGTAATGACATTTTAACAATTTCACTTTGCTCTGTAAGCCCACGGTTCCACTCATAAATTAGTATTTTTTCCCATCTTCGCGGTGGGATTTAAAACTTTTTATTGAATTACTTTGTGCCTACAAAAGGTAATAATATTTTTATTATTTTTAATAAACAATTATGCAAATTATTGTTAAAAATTATTAATTGTTTGATTTTACCATCGTGTATTAATAAAATGATTTTTGGATAATTTTAAATTCATTATAATTATTTTAATTAATCATTAGTGCATTTACCTTTGTAGATGCGATAGACACGTCTGGGATTTGTTACTAATATTTATATAGTCAATTTTAATCATATAAATTACAATACTTATAAAAACAAAGCATGTAACAAATGGGCATGGCATGTGTAATTTAAATAAAATCTTCAAACTTTCCCGCACTTACCTTATCAGGCAAGTATTCCGTTTCTGTACAGCAAACCCACGAATTTAATCAGTACATTCCAAGTGAACTTCACTGGCACTAAATAACACTAACCACGCTACAACTGAAACACATTAAAAATCATTGAACATCGCCGAGCGAGAATCGCGCGAAAACATTTCAAACTCGATTCAAACACACGTCGACATTCTATCGTAGCTGCCGCCACACTGACTTACCGTGGTATCACTTTAAAGACCACCACCACGGTGCGTCGCTTATGTGCCTATCTTACCTCCGAGCTCAATATACATTGCGCAGTTCGACCGTTTCTTGTGCAATTCAAACTCAATGTCTACGCAACGGACGCGTAAAATAAAAAGGGTCGAGTTTTGTAATCTATGTAAACTAACTATCGTAGTAGGTGCCATTTCTGTCAACACATGAAATCACATAGTCTGAAGCCGCGGTCTTTGGTCATTTGGTTCACTAATTCGGGCAAATACCGGGAAGGAACATTGCTTTTCCAACTTATATTATTAGTTTGTAATATGATTTTCATACTGGATTTGTGACTTTACTTTTGATATCGGTTCTGTGTGTGTGTTTGATAACTTAACGGCAATAAAATGTCGTAAATTTATGAAAATAAGAAGTTTTTACTGAAATAAACCTTGGATAGGTAGTTCAATATTTTACAAAAAAAATATGAATAGGAGCAATTCGTCAATGGAGCGTGAGATCCAATCAACTCGATGGCATCATAAACAGCCTATAACGTCCCAATTCAGGGTCAGGCCTTCTGACACATCATAGCTATGAGGAAATCGGACATTGGTTCACAATTGCAGGTGTTGAAGACTACCATCATTTTAATACCTACAGTGTCTTTTTTGAAAAACATGAATGCATAACACTCATATGAGTAGACACCACAACGACTCAATACGACTCTACCACTAGGCTAAAACATCGTTTGCAGCCTGTATCCTGCAAGAATACCCCAAAAGATATATCTTCACGTCTCCTTAGCGGATTTCAAATGAAAAAGATCCTCCCCGGCCATAACTCGGCCGCAAGATTTTTGATAAATAGTAAGACTCGAAAGAAAAATATTTGGGATGTGGACGGAATGGCTTACATCGTTTGAATGTAAATGTCACAAACGACTGTCGACACGATAAATAACGCAAAAGGCGGTAACGCATGAAATGAATACCCTTAAAGTTCATGATTCAGTTGAGAGATGAGTGTTTCATATCTGTAAGAGATTTACAAGTTGAACTTACATTAGGCGACATACGCAGTCTTGATATACGAGTATCATTGTGCTAAAAAGGGTCCCATATGACGGTCAAACGAAGGGTAAGGATTAATTAATTAAAGGACTTACTTTAACTAATACCTTATAACTACGAGATACTCATAAAGATGATACTAACAAATAAATAAATATCACTACATTCACCAGCGCCATCTAGCCCCAAGTTAAGCGTTCAAGCGTTTAAATGATGGAATAATGAAATCGCATATGTTGACGACTCAACTATTACACCACTTGGTCGTCAATAAAATTTAATAATAGCGACAGGGAAAGTAAAAAATGTGTTTTTTTCGAATTTAATAAACTAGTCCCAGAATATAATAACTCAATAATGTTTAAACTTCTAATGAAAAATGGCAAAGAAAATCCTATTCCTAGAACTTTACATGAAAATCGCTCACGTCATGCCAGTGAATAATTCCTAACCGTCTGTGTAGAAGTGAACTGACTTTACTGAGAGCCGAGGGTTAGGGGAATCAAGATGTTGGAATAAAAGGCAGGCAGTTTTGTTTTGACTTATGATGTTGTTCCTCGCCTTTTGACAGAATTGTTCGTAAAAATGTTGAAACGACACATTTTTTATAGTTTCCTCGTAAAACAATTTGTCACTGTAGTGAGGCAAAACCCGAGCACCCATTTTTCATCAAGTTCACAAGTCATTTATTTTGACATTATTCGTTTTTTATATAAGACCGTTGCACTTCTGCTTGGATACTCACTTTGAGTTTGATCGGAGGGGAACAAATCCTAAAAAGCTGTTACACTTGACACCCCATATAAGTTAAACAAACATTAAAAATGTTTGCAATTGACCAAGCCATTATATTAAAGGGTTATGCTTAGAAACTCACTTTTCGTACAGCATCCACTTAAACTTAAATAAAGCTTTCAGTTCCTGCAAACACAGATCGGACTAGTAATGCTGATTTTATAGTCAAATCATCAAATGTCATCACGAGTCCAGCAGTGACGTATATTTTAAAAAGGCTATCTTAATTATCAAGTAGCGAAGTAAGATAATTATTAAAATAACTTAGTCCTTTTAAATATTTCATAATCTGTTACCAGCAGCTCTACATTGATACTAAACAGAACTGAACCTAGTGTAACTTAGTTGCCTGTTATAAGTTAAAGCCTTAAGAGGCGGCTCTGTGTGTACGATGTTTGAAACTCTGAATAACGGTTCCCTAACTAACACTAATTTATTCGTCAGCAAACAATTTAATTACGCAGACCAAGACTTTAATCAAAGCTTGAATCTTACTTTCAACAGCTACCGTTTAAATATTTAAACCAATTTATGTCATGTGCTTTAATTTTAGGAATAGCTCAATTCATTGACACAATCAAATATAAAAAAAAACAATATAATAGCCTGAAATATAGTGGAAATTCAATAAATTCTTGAAGCTAGCGATACATAATACCTTGTAACATAACTTTAAAATGTAAATAAATAAAATTTGGAGTAAAGATTTTACATTAAATTTATTGAGAATAAAGTTAATCCTATGTACCTATACCTAGTTTTTTATGGGAAAATCCTAAATAATCCATCATGCCTTTTAAAAGGATAGCAATTTAGAAGACATCGATTTAATATTGTAGTGATCGCTTAGAAACCGATCTAGCAGAATTTAGCCCCTCATGGCCATAAATTGAAAGAAAATTCTAGGCAATAAATATTTCTATGAGAATCATAATTCTAATATAAGTTGTTATTTTAGAACCGCTTCTTAATAAAAATCACTTATTGATAAAATCCCTACTAGTCACTTAGGTAGTAATAAGGACTAAAAAAATTATTTATAATGTTTCAAATATAACAATGTTAAAGAAAATCATATTATTATCCGAATATCCCTAACCAGGTATAATTGTTTATCTAGCTCTGTAACCAAATTAAAGCTTCACTTATGCAGCATATTTTATGTTCGACATTTTGTTGTTTTTAGTAACATGGGGGAATTATTTCATGTGCTAATTTATTTGTCGTTATCGCGTCACTCGAATCCGATTTTAAATCAAAATTAGTATTATAAAAGCAAAAAATAAATACCTAAATGCTATTTGTTTCTTACTGAATCAACAATATAGACTTAATAACGGGTCAACTCATCGAACATTCGCTTTGTGTCCCGACAAGACATCGGCCATTTTCCGCTAGATTTGTCTGCCGAATACAATCGGCTACGTTCGATGCCGTCAATTGCAGAACCTTTGGTATACGTTGTCCCTTAACAGACACAAAACATTTTCATAATAGGTTTGAAGAGATATTTTGGGATTTCATGAAATGTTATGTTTACTAAAATATACTCTAAATTTAATTCCGCAGTGGCCGTAATTTAAAATTTTAATAAAGATAAAGATTTTTGTAAAAGCCTTTATTTTTTACTCTCATTAGCAAAACACAATTCAGCGATAACATTATTTTATTTTATTTCTAAGATTCTTTTCATTAAGTGCTTTGTGCCCGAAAGGTAACCAGGACCGACTTAAAATATATATTTTTAAGCTAAGTTTTTCCAAATCTGCTTATTGATTGGCTAATTTTGACAATCTCTCAGTTATACGCCGTATAATTACAGTGACCATCTGTTACAGAAGAATAAAGTTGCGAAACATAGCATAGCCGTATACGAATAAACTGCCGAACTGCGGAAATATACGACGTTATATATATATATATATATATATATATAGTTAACTTATTTCCGTGCAGATGTTATAAGGTGAGGTTTTATTAAGGGACCATTGTATTCATATAGCACAGACAATGTCGTATTAACTGTTTGCCTATAAAACGGGGATTATATAAACGACAAACCTTAAGCCGTGCTTAAGTATAATAGAGAACTGTTTAAACTAGTAAATTGTGTTGCAGAGGTGTGGGCTCAAACGTTTGTAGGTGAATGTTTACTGTACAATTTGTACATCTTGTTAGATGTTAGGAATGCATCCATTATTATCTATATATGTTTCTCATACGCTATATACAAGTATCTGATAGATAAATCAATGTTGAAATGGACCTGGGGGGTAACCACAATCTNAATATAATAGCCTGAAATATAGTGGAAATTCAATAAATTCTTGAAGCTAGCGATACATAATACCTTGTAACATAACTTTAAAATGTAAATAAATAAAATTTGGAGTAAAGATTTTACATTAAATTTATTGAGAATAAAGTTACTCCTATGTACCTATACCTAGTTTTTTATGGGAAAATCCTAAATAATCCATCATGCCTTTTAAAAGGATAGCAATTTAGAAGACATCGATTTAATATTGTAGTGATCGCTTAGAAACCGATCTAGCAGAATTTAGCCCCTCATGGCCATAAATTGAAAGAAAATTCTAGGCAATAAATATTTCTATGAGAATCATAATTCTAATATAAGTTGTTATTTTAGAACCGCTTCTTAATAAAAATCACTTATTGATAAAATCCCTACTAGTCACTTAGGTAGTAATAAGGACTAAAAAAATTATTTATAATGTTTCAAATATAACAATGTTAAAGAAAATCATATTATTATCCGAATATCCCTAACCAGGTATAATTGTTTATCTAGCTCTGTAATAAAATTAAAGCTTCACTTATGCAGCATATTTTATGTTCGACATTTTGTTGTTTTTAGTAACATGGGGGAATTATTTCATGTGCTAATTTATTTGTCGTTATCGCGTCACTCGAATCCGATTTTAAAATCAAAATTAGTATTATAAAAGAAAAAAATAAATATACCTAAATGCTATTTGTTTCTTACTGAATCAACAAATATACTTAATAACGGGTCAACTCATCGAACATTCGCTTTGTGTCCCGACAAGACATCGGCCATTTTCCGCTAGATTTGTCTACCGAATACAATCGGCTACGTTCGATGCCGTCAATTGCAGAACCTTTGGTATACGTTGTCCCTTAACAGACACAAAACATTTTCATAATAGGTTTGAAGAGATATTTTGGGATTTCATAAGAAATGTTATGTTTACTAAAATATACTCTAAATTTAATTCCGCAGTGGCCGTAATTTAAAATTTTAATAAAGATTAAGCTTTTTTGTAAAAGCCTTTATTTTTTACTCTCATTAGCAAAACACAATTCAGCGATAACATTATTTTATTTTATTTCTAAGTAAAATCAAGCCGAAGGAGATTCTTTTCATTAAGTGCTTTGTGCCCGAAAGGTAACCAGGACCGATTTAAAATATATATTTTTAAGCTAAGTTTTTCCAAATCTGCTTATTGATTGGCTAATTTTTGACAATCTCTCAGTTATACGCCGCGATAAATGGAACAGCTAAATAATTACAGTGACCATCTGTTACAGAAGAATAAAGTTGCGAAACATAGCATAGCCGTATACGGATAAACTACCGAACTGCGGAAATATACGACGTTATATATATATATATAACGTCGTATATTTATATTACCTATATTAACTTATTTCCTTGCAGATGTTATAAGGTGAGGTTTATAAGCATTGAATAATTTAATTTTAATTGTTTGTAGTGTTACCCATTGAAGAAGAAAGGGACCATTGTATTCATATAGCACAGACAATGTCGTATTAACTGTTTGCCTATAAAACGGGGATTATATAAACGAGAAACCTTAAGCCGTGCTTAAGTATAATAGAGAACTGTTTAAACTAGTAAATTGTGTTATAGAGGTGTGGGCTCAAAAGTATGTAGGTGAATGTTTACTGTACAATTTGTACATCTTGTTAGATGTTAGGAATGCATCCATTATTATCTATATATGTTTCTCATACGCTATATACAAGTATCTGATAGATAAATCAATGTTGAAATGGACCTGGGGGGTAACCACAATCTCTTAACACAGTATTATTATAATGATACGTCAACATTTTTCTACCAGAAAAATGAAGTAATATTATTGTAACACTGTTTTAAGAGATAGCAGTAACCCCCCTGTTTAAGAAGAAAAGAGTTAAAAAGTTATGTTCAATTTATGAAGTAAATGAATGCGGAAATCTTTTACTAATGTTCATTATTTCATTCTGGTCTGATTCTAATAGATATTCAATCTCTTTGTGAACCGTCCTATTACAGCACCAAACGTTTAAGACAAAGTCAAATCATCCGGCTAATTCCACCAATCAAGGCGGTCGTTTGGCTGTGCCGCGTTATCGTGATTGGCCATTTGCAGACCCACTCCTAGGGAAGGAATTGTAAATTTAAATAGCCGTTAGATAACGCGTTTCGCTTATGCCTAGTTTATTGTTCGGGTAATGCTTTGGTAATATACGTTTATAAATACTCCTATTATGTACAAAAAATGAGCTTTTAGTGGCTGCTTTGTGATTTAAGCGAATGCTTTGAAAAGTTTAACTAGCGAATGAATCTACAACGTCATCTGTGTTTTTAGGACATTAATTTGACGTCTACATACTATTTTTATGACGTAGGAGATTTTATTAGTTTAAAGTAAATGTAGAAAATTAACTCCTCTATAGTTATTTCGTTTATTTTACAATTGTAAGATTTATGTGTTTATCGTTGTAAAATCATAATTGCAAAATCAAATTTACGTTGAAATATGTAGACAAAAATACCAGGATAGTAGCGTTTCAATCGCTTTTATATCTTGTAAATAGGTAACATAGGATACAAACAAGAAGCATTTTACATTAATAAGAACATACGTCATAAATATTTACGATCACTTAAACGTATTGTAGCGTCCTTGAGAAAAAATAAGTGGACCACTTAGAATTGCCGATCAATCTCAAACAAAACACAAATTCCACAATTGAAGTGATAATTAACTAATTGGTGGGAACCAGGCGATTGCATACAAAAACTCAGCCAGTACAGGATGATAAATATTGACCATGTCAATATTTCAGCTTACTGCACAAAGTTCAATTGAATTCGTTCTTATAACAATGTGTTAAAGTTTATTTTGGCTATGCAGTTATGAAGCACTCGA
The DNA here is from genome assembly GCA_019425675.1 of Leucinodes orbonalis. NCBI lineage: Eukaryota > Metazoa > Arthropoda > Insecta > Lepidoptera > Crambidae > Leucinodes > Leucinodes orbonalis. Next base: position 140,230 of record PQWD01002819.1, read on the forward strand.
CTTTAGCGTTAGCAAAGGGGATACACAACGTGGGTCGGTTCAACTTAAGTCTATATACAGTGTATTATTGATAGGCTACAAAATTATTACAATGCTGCACGAACATGAGGAGATAATATTTTCAGAACAGCTACAATTTCTAGTTGGTACATCGCCACTATGACTCTTATAAATTTTAAACTCTAAGACATATCCAAAAATAAAGTTACATGATCTGATGACCTGTAAAACCGGTTGTACAAACCTATGTCGGGCTCTAGTCTCTCACTTCTAGGATAAGTTTACTAAGTATGTCAGATTGTTAAGTTAATCTTTGTGAGAGAAAAAAATGTATATATTATTATCTTTTGTAAAGTATATTTCAACCCTAAAGCCATAATAATCCTGAAATCCTCATGAATTGTAGGTAATAAAATATATATAGAACATATATTATTTTGAGATATTAATACTAATTTAATTTTGGGGACAGATGGTTAGTCTTGTATTTAGATTAAATAAATGTCAGTAACGGTAAAGGTAGTTCTGTGGGAAATGCATTTTATGATCATTTAACCTATTTTGATATTTAATTTACTGCTTATTGCTTTTTCAAAAATCGACTGGTTTTATTCACAACCCTTTGATTATAAAAATAAAGTACTTCGACTGTGGCCACCACAAGCATGATGCAAGAATTCTAAAGGGGAAAATAAAACAAAATTTTGGCCTAAAAACTAATAATGCCAAATAATAGGGCTCTACGCTACTGCTTTGAATAAATATCTAACATACCACTTCCAGGAACTGTTCTCAATGGTCTTTATGTTCGAACAAGCAACATAGGCGACCAGCTAGCTCAAACCCGCTTTAGGCCTTCTATTCAATCGAATTCTGTTCTATCACATCGCACAAAAGTAGTATCGGAGGTCAGCTAAGACTGGTCATCGAACAATAGTGACGTATTGGTGTACACATTTTCATGTGCTTAATAAGAATAATGATTGTCCCTGAACCTGATTGGACGGTTTTGGTTCGGTATTTGACAATAAGATTACGCCTGTTAATCATTAAGTGAGCGTTAGTTCTGCTTGGACAGTCATCAGTTTTAAACTGTCTTAAGTTGGAATCAATCGGCTAACTGACAAGCGAAACTTTTAACGGTGATCTCTTATGAAGTAGAGACACAAAAAGAAGTTGAGTTCTTAGTTTACAATGTAATTTTAAAATGCTCATGTATCTTACCATTAAGCTATCACGATTTATACAAAAACGAATTGGTCAGTGGCGCATTGGTGTGGATGGTTGCCACTCGACTTGGACGGTGCAGGTTCAAATATACTTTTTATTTGATTTCGTTGATTGGCCGACCCACCACGCAGGCCACGCAGGCCGGCTTCTTAACGCGAACTGTAAAAGTTAAGGGGGGATAGGTAGCCTAGTATATATTTGGGGATAAAAAGCAAACCTGTACGTACCGATAACGCGAATAGGATAAGGTATAATCGAGAATTTTCAATAAAGTACTATAAGCTTCTCAATTCCGGTTCGAATTATTGTCACAAATATTTTGCAGGTGGTTGTTTCGCTACACGATACCCGAACGACGTTTTCCCTATCCCGAAGGGATTTACCGAATCCCTTTTTTAGTTCGTTTACCACACCGTTGGCACTCAGTACGTCTCCTTTGACCCTAGTCCGGGGCAGAGACATGTTTGTTTGTATTGTGTTCTTACTGATTATACGATACATGGGATACTTACACAGCGATCCTTTGTAAACATGTCATTTCAAGACGTTACGGCTCTAGAATCATAAAATAAATGGGTTTTTCTATTTTTACCGTTTTCAGTGAAAACCTTACCGAAGTTACCGATTATAATAAGAGGTGTTCGTTATTGGGCTTACCATCAGGTGAATAATCTCGTTTGTCTATCTTAAAAATTTATATTTCTTTATATTGTACCGTATATAAATATTCATATGCATAAAGAAAAAAAAATATTTCAATATTATAAATAGACACACCAATTTTATTTATTTATAGAGTATAGATTTCACCGACCAAAATGTTTTTTACCTGTGATATCTGAATCTATTTATTCAGTATAAATAAATGTAAGGTTATGCGTAAAGTCGACTAATCAGCACTGGGCCCGCTTGCACGACTAAGGCCTAATCACCCTATACGGGTAGGCTCGTGACCCTTGGTAGGGACGTTTAATGAGCTGATGATGATGAATTAATAATAATAATATCCACAGACATTCACACAGCGTTATCTAGTCCCAAACTAAGCATTGAGCCTGTAATATGGGTACTTTACAAAACGAATAGACATACTTATATTATTTTTTGTAAATACATACTTATTATATATAGAAAACATTCAAACTAATGCAAACAGACTGTATACATACAAATACACATCAAATCTCGCCTTTACGTTGCTTGATTTTAATCAAATTTTTAACCAGTATACAACTATAGTTACAAAGATATTTAAACAATCAAACTTGTTATGAAATTTAAAGCATTTCAGTGGAACTTTCGAATGTTTCAAGCTTTCGTAGACACTCGAAACCGTTAATCGAATTGAAATAGAATACTTAACAAAACCAATTACTTGTCTCAGTGGATTTTCGCAGAACACAAAATTGGTTGTTACTCAGTTATTTTGATATTGCGCCAAACAATTATCTAGGATTACTTCACCAAATAGTTAATCACAGGGAGCTCGAGAACATTTGTAATTATCTTATCTATTTAATTACTGTATCGTTTTAGAGCAGTTTCTAATTTGGAATATGGGGGAATAATTGGTTAACAACAACCCTGGGTAATGGTAATGATTAATGCATGAATGTTCTCTTGGTTTCTATTTACATGGCGCTAAGTGAACGACCGTGGTAATTATTTTTTATTCATGATAATGACTTCTTTTGAAGTATCACTGGACAGTTTGGCGAGCGCAAATCGCTCTTAGTCTTTAAAATAGTCATATTTGTAATGATCACAAGAGCTTACCGGAGTCGAACCTCGGCTTGAGGTTTCACTAATTAAACGAATAAGGAAAGAGTATACACTTCAAAGATAGCATACAATTCCCTTGACATTTGGTTGAGTTATCATGACAATCCATCTTGGTACGTCGGCTTCTAACACTAAGGGATCGAGGCACACTCCCCGTGTAGCACAAAAATTTGTGTACATGCACGTGTCTGTTTGTATTGGTCTGGATGTTTTTATGTATGATATGTATGTATTTACAAAAAAATTATTTCCCTCTCAGAAAGTTTACCTCCTGGGCATGAGCTGTCAAGGCTGATCTGAAGGTTTGGAATCGGCTTCGGACACAGCCTGGCTGTAACAAGGAAAATATTACTAGATAGGTTTAAGTGATACATTGGTTACCTTTGTATTTCCCAAACAATGGCCCATCTGACATCGTGGCTGGCGTGCCTTTGCAGCTGCACGCGGGAGGATCTAATGACAAAATAAAAAAAAAATCAAAATCAAAATTCTTTATTCAAATTAGGCTTACAAAAAGCACTTATGAAGGTCAAAAAATTTACAAAAATATAATAAAAAACAATTAAAAATCAGCGACAGCGTCAGATAATGCTGTCACTGTGGTTGCTTACTAGGCCGCTGAAATATGAAGGTATGTTTACCTTCGACACGCTCAGAAGAAGAACTTACTTCGGAATGTCCAAGCGACCATGCTCTTTTTAATGTTATAAGTGCACAGGACGTTTAGGACGCTCACGTGATGGTAAGTGATACGTCTGACCATGACAGAGTGGCATTGAAGTACACAACAATTAATAGACAGTTTTTATTCTCCGTCAATGCCGCACTGCACCCGTCACCAGAGACAACAGATGTTAGGTCTCTTATACCGGTAATTTTACTAGCTATATTGTCCACATCCCAAAACACAAAAGTACATAACACTCCTGTTTTGCGGGACGATATCTGGTACTGCGGTAATACCTAATAAGACGACTTAGTATCGAATCTACCAACTAGTAAAATTGGTGGTAGCGGTTGGCAGTGTCACTTACCATGAGGTGAACTGCTCTTATGCCTACATATAAAATTTAAAAAAGTGGCAGGGAAATTGCTGAATATTTTAACTTTATGGTAGCGACTACCGTTTTCCCTGTTTTTATATAGCATAAACGAGCAGACAGATCTCCTGATGAAAAGTGAATACTGCCGCCCATGGAATTTGCAACACCAGGAGCTGCAAGATGCGTTGCCGGCCTTTCCGAGACGGTAAAGTTTGTGTCAGGTGGAATGGCTTTTTATTTATTGCATTGTTTATTTCACAAATAAATATTTTTAGATGATCATAGCCGTTTCTATATACCAATGCTACTTAGCTCAAAAACAGTACATGCTAAAACGAAGAATTTGTATTTTTCCCTAGCAAACGCGCGCACTATCTAGTAAAGGGACTATTTCGAAATCGTTCGCAAGTTAAGACTTCATTAATTGATACAAAGAAATATAAATAGTTAATGTTCTATAAATAAGTAGTAAATGGCTAAGATTCCACCTATGTGAGTTTAAAATATAAAATATACGTCCTTGATACGAAAAATGAAGATAAAGATATATAATATGTACTAGAGTGCGAAATCCTAAACATAAAACAGTAATCGCTAATTTACTAATGAGTGTACACAGCCATTCATACAATAAGCAAATAAATGAAAGTTTAAAATTGCAACGAGAACGTATTCTTTGAAAGAAACTCAATCAACTAACTAGTTAGTCTGTATGATCGCATGAAAATGTTTAAGTTAAAATGTTTGTACAAGAATTCCATGCAGAATAAAATAAACATTAATAAAAATATATCACGCGATTTCATAATAGCCCCATCGGTTGCTGACACAGGTCTCATTTGTTCAATTTAGCGGAGGCTTTCGTCCAATAAACGTACCTCGCGTTGAACTTATGAGACTTCACGTTGTTTTTCTTTTGCTCTATCTATGTGGGTCCCATTTCTTGGAAGATTTAGTACAACGTATGCTTCACACATCAGCTTAGTCAACCATTTTGTTTTTGTGTCGTTGATATTTCCTCTTCACTGATTTCTATCATTTCTACTAAAAAGAAATAGCTGGTATCAATTTATTGCAATGTGTTCTAATTTTGAATAACTTCAAATAACACTGGGTCGTTTTCGCTCCCAGGAAGTTAGGAAACTATATTTATTATGAGGATTAATTTACAATACACGTTGTTCACCGAAGATATTTGTCGGATCGAAAATGCTTATGTTTTATAGTTACAAATACTTATAAATTAGTAAATGGATTAACAGTGTTTATATTAAGGGAGCAAACCTCAGTCTTTCTTCACCGACCATTTAAAAACACGCTCCAGATTAGTGTCAACGCTAATTGGAGCAGCATGACAGATGTTTTAAAGTATTGAGAGAATGTACTGATAGGATTCAAAAGTAATTTGTAACACTAGTGTATGAAACACATTCGAATATATTTTTATGGATATAGAGCCCTTTCAATAGTTGACTAACATATCATTAACTTTAATTTACCAGGGAATGTTATTTGAGAACGATATTTACACAGTTTTGTGGGATATGGCAACTCATTAGCGTTCGTAATTAACTGAACTAAAGTAGGAACTCGCACGCGGAAACTTAATGACCGTGTTTTTTGTATGTTTGATGTACAAAATTAAACACAATTTATTTGTAAAAGGAACTCTTTTTAGCAACTTAATATTTCTTGTATAAATTAACATCCCTTAATCTTTTATTATATGAATATTTTTAGTTAACGTGGTTGACAATACAATGACTTATTCTTATAAAAGTACCTACTTATACTGCTTAAATACTTAAATTGTAATTTTGTTTATCGATACAAACAAAAAGAAAAATTACATACATGTAGATTATAATGAGAACGGGATTGTCTTGAAACTTTCTGTAGTGACTAAATTTTGAGCCAAACTTTTCCATATTTTTGTCTCTGATGATTAATATTGATACGCGATTCATTTCTATCTTACATAACTATTGCTGATGTTCCCCAGAATACACACACACATATATCGAAATTTTTAATACGTTTATGTTTACGCTCTTGTGGTAAAGGAAAACATCGTAAGGAAACCTGATCACGCCTACGAAGAAATTCAAAGATTGTGCGTGAAGTCGTCCAATCCGCACTGGGCCCGCGTGAACGACTAAGGCCTATACACAGTTTACGGGTAGGCTCGTGCCTGTGCCCCTCGGTTCCATAATGAATTACTGTAATAATATAATTAGCAGCACCTAAACTTTCGCAACACAAAGAATTATACAACTAATACAGCTTTGTTTACATAAAAATTAACAGTTACGGCTCCACGAATTTTTAAGAAATTCCAAGTATAAGTTTGGAAAATTATGTTACAACCTTTAAACGCCAATTATTTGACTTTGTACTGAAAAAGGCTTATACTCTATTATTGTATTTCTTTTGAATGAAGTTAGCTACTTTAATAATAATGAATAATTAATGTACCATACTAATATTTTTGTAAATGTATGTAATTATATCATCTAATATGTTTATAATAAAAACTTTTTGCATGCCTTCCAAATGGTTAATTCTAGCAGGTCATTAAACTATCAGACTTATTGCCCATATTTGTATATTTTACCTACAGTTGCAATAAATGTTTTTGATTTGATTTGAAAATCTTCACTCAATTCCGCAGCAGCACGTTCAACGAATGAAAAGTTTCTTTTCAATTGTAAAAATAAATGTACTTCCTCACAACTTCGGTTGGGTGGTTTTAATATTAAAACAACTTCATTTACATGAGTCGGAGAGGGCAGATGAACAAACCCTTTGCATTTTCCTACGAACAAAATTGTCTTACATAAACCCATTGTAAATTCAAAAGGTCGGATGCTGGATTTTGAACGACTGCTCAAGGGAAAAGCATACAGTTTGAATGATACTCGTTACTGTCCCTTTTTCCATAGCTTGCCAAATACACAGATAAGTAGTAATAACTAGATGCAAAAACACAGTTTTAGAAAGAAGAAAGAAGAAAAAACGTTTATTGGAAATCTCAACACAAAGTAACAGCAACAAACAAAATATTTACAATAGACAAAAACATCAGGATAATAAAAGGATAAACAAAAGAAGATTAACAGTATATACAGCAATTAGAAATAAACGATAGAATACAGTGAAGTAGAATACATTAAACACAAAGAAAAGGAAAAAAAAAACAGCCAATAGGTTTTATGTTGTGAAATCCAATTAGGTCCTATCTCAGCGTGTTCTTTCCACGGCATAATATATCCGTGGAAGCGCTGGTATTATGATAGAGCCTTTGGGTGAGTGACATATTGAATAAATGTGTATAAAATAGTACATAAGATACAATAATTTTATAAATATAATCATTTAATAAAATATATATACATCTTTGAATGATAATAATTTATAATAACATATATAATTTATAATAAATGGAAATAAACATTAATAATTTATAATAGCATATCTGATAGCCGGTAAATTAGGACGAGGAACGAAAAAGTAATGTAAAACAAATACATTAAAAATAATAATAAAAAATTAAAATTAAAATGATAATATTAAAATTATGTACCATTGGTAATGTGCAGACTATTTTGGGCTTTTGAAACGAAGTTCGTCATCATACTGTACAAGCTCCCTTGAAAAATCACCTCAGATTTTAGATTTTAGATTATTTTTTTTTAAAACTTATGTATGTAGATGCTAGTTTTGTAATAGTTATTTTATTATTATATTAAAAGCCATTGCATTTAAATATTTTGTCTCATTTAATTGAGAATTTAGAGTACTAATGTTTTAAAAGCGTAATTATGTACCTACGTTTATACCTTTTATACGGTGCAATCACCCTAATAGTGACCTTGGTAAGGCAAGCGAGTTATGGGACGTCCAGCGGCTCGATGCACCGGCTATTTAAAAGGTAACTGTTAGAAGATGGATGCAGGCTGTAGAGAAACGGGATGGTTGGCGATCATTGGGGACACCTATGTCCAGCAGCGGTCGTTGGTGAGTTGATTGTTGGTGCATCTGCATCTACAGCATTAAAATCTTTATTTAAGGCGGTGCTTTGAATCAAAGCTTTAGATTTACGCATGAATAATTAACGAAATTCATTGTTAATTTGAATTCTCTAAATACAATTTCCATTAAAAAGGTTTACCTACTATGTGGAGCCGAAGATTTAGACCAGCAATACAATGTGAGTAATTGCATTCTGCAATCACGCAGCAGTGCCGGCGGTTTGCCGACGTATTTTGCAAATACATTGGCATTTGAGATTCGAGAGAATGGGTCGGTCTTAGTTAATGCATAAATAGGCGGTGGATAAAATGATCTAACAATAACCTTTGTCAAAGAATTAAACACCTATTATTAAAGACAATCAGACTTTAAATTTCGAGCACCCGAATAGGTAATTAATTAGTTTTTCATATATACAATGTCATTGAAAACAAATTTAAAACTAATTTTTGTTTTCTCTGTTCATTCCCAGTTTAAAAAGCCATAAGAAAATACGGCGATAAAATCGTGATCAAACCCGGGCCATGCTTAGCTTACAGTAATCTCGTTCACTCAACAAAAATGTATACTATGCCTATTTAATTTTAAATAATATAACTTATAGGAACTAATAAACTGAATAATATGAACGAATCTTTGTCGTGTTTTGGAATAAGAGACATGATATGCGATAGGTAAACTTTCAGATTAGCTATTCACTCAATCAACGAGCTTTTATTAAACATT